>JAPYZO010001829.1:0-26120 GCA_030522905.1 Torymus flavipes
TTCATGATTAATTATATCAAAATTTTTTGAACCTCATTTGAAAATAATGTAAACGATAATTACTAATTAGAATAAGTCTTTGATGCACCGAATTTTCAACAAATATAAAAAAAGAGTATCGCTGTGTTTTCACACTATATTATAATACACCAAAACAAAACTTTTTCAAAGGTATGCCATCAATATAAATATATATATATATTTTATTTATTTATTCAAAAATTAAGAAAATCTGTGAATATGCCTATATCCTCCTAAAAAGGAGCTTTCAATTTTATCATCACTTGCGATACAAGAGCACGAGCGCGTGATTAATGAAACAATGCAACATCGAGATAGGGAGAGACGGAGGGGGGGGGGGGGGGGTAATAAATTAAATTTCAATCTCTCTCTTTTTTTCTCGTGGCCTTGCTCTGCCGACAATTAGCTAATACGCGCACGCAAGCGAACGCAAAAGCGCCGCGGTACCATTTCAAAAAGCATGCAACCGATACTGATGCTGCTGCAGTTGCTGCGTTAACGGTGCCAACAGCGGGCCATCTTGGCAGCCACGGAAGATCGTTTCGCAGGGTGGTATACGGTTATATTTCGGGGAGGTGGGCGGTAGGGGGATACGATCAGCTGTTATTTTTCGGAGGGAGAGGGTAATTGAGATGTTTGCGTAGGATTGCCCAGAGGCTTATTCTTTAACGCGTGTAGCATATGCGACTGGGACTATAATATGCTAATCAAATAATGACGGCCATAAAGGTAATTTATGCGGTAATAATGCCGCTGTTACCGAGTTAACCCTCGATTCTCTGCGGCGCCGAAGGCACATTTATAACGAAGGGCCGGGAGTACCAGTTCTAGCAGTCGCGTCTGCCCTCCCCGGCATATAGGCGGAAAAACCATTCGCGCGTAAATCAAAACCGATGCCATGAATTACCGCTAATATGTCCTATGCAAATGCGAACGAGCTGCGAGCGCAGCTTGTTTCCTATATACATATATATATATATATAAACTCCACAGCGATCTTCAAAAAATAAAACATTCACGAGGAAGTAGTATCGCATACATTTTTTCATGACACTCGCGCTTACTTACTTTGGTCGGAAACCCTAAAAAATTCGATCCACGCGAACGGTGATCGATTTTTTCCCCTCTCCATCCGGGCATATTTTCTTACACCACTAAACGTAAAAAGTGCTCCGTGAGCACGCGCCGCTTCATAAAACTTTCACGAATTTCGCGCACGCGGAATGTTCCCGGAAGGAACGTAGGTTATATAGGTACGCCCGCGCGCGCGCGTGAACCCCCGAGGAATGCGAAAAAAAGTAGGAGGCGAGATTCTATCCAGCGCGCGCAGCAATTGATATTTTTTTTTCGCCCGTCTGTTCGTGTGTGTCTTCAGTGCAGCAGCTTATCTGCTTAGCCCCTGAGTTATCTTTTGTCCCCCTCCAAACGTGTATTTTCGTCTCGTTAAACGGAAAAACTATATACTACATTGTCGCAGGCGAGCAAGCCAGCGAGTTACCGACTTTGGTCTCTTCTTTGTAAAACTTTCGCGAAATTTCCGGCTAGGAGAGTACATGACAAATGTGCGCACATGGTTTATTTCTGAGCTATTCTTTTATTTTAAATTGATTTTTTTTACGCCCACGATGGTGACGTCGTATACTTAGAAACCGCGGCAGCAACACACACACACACTACCAATCTTCATAAAACTTTTATCAGCCTGTGCGGCTCTGCTATATAGCTACGCAACGAATTCATCAGTCCGACGCGCAAAAATAAAACGCAAATTTCCATTCCAACGTGTTTCATTTAGTACCAGCGCGGCTTCTCACCTCGTAAGAAACCTCTACCTCGTGTATGCAAACTGCCTCGAACTCTCGCACCTACTTCACGAAAAAAAGAAAAGCCAAACAGACCGAACAGCTCTAATTACGAGGCCTAAAATCACCTCGCTCCGCTCTCTCACACGCAATGCGCGAACTTTTTAATTTACTCTACCCTACGCGCTTGCGCGCGGCTTTTTCGCGTCGTAAAGACACGACGACGACGGTGGCGGGTGAAGGCCGCTGAAAGGACGCCCCCCTTCGTTAATTTAAGGGAGTGACGGGAGGACACGCTCGCTCGCGCAAGATTGAGATTGTAAAGTTTTAATGGCTCTCTCTCACCCTCCCGTCGGCAAGACGTCCGCGCGCGCGTGCAGCAGCGGCTCTTTAAACACACACACGCAGACACTCACACTCAGGTAGGCGAGTGTGTATGGGGGGAGAGAAGAAACCTCGGAGGTGCAACCGTATAGGGACGCAGTGTGCGCGCGCGTCCATTAAGTTATTAAGAAATCTTGTTAGGGTAGTGCCGGCGGCAAGGTATTTGTTGCTACGGCCGAACCTGCGGGGCTTTGGAGGGGAATTTTGTGCGATGGCTTTTTGGTGGAAAGAAAGTTCAGCGCGTGTGTATAGGGGAATAAATTGTTAATTTCAAGTAATTCGACTTTTATCTTAGTACCTCTCAAGGGCAAAGATGGAATTTGCATTCCTAATAAAAAGCAAACTTCTTTCCCACCTTTAATCCCGATATTGGATTTAGGAACGGCATGCGGCTCCCTTCTTTAGACGCTCCTGCTTCCCTCTGCGGGGAGATTAAAACGCCATAAAGACCAAAAATTACTTTCTGCAATTTCACCTCGAAAAAAAAAGAAATCATGCTCCTCATCCCAAATTGATACACCCACGAAAAAGCAAGCAACCATTCACATCACCCTCCTGCTGAGCCATCACCCCACATACGAGGAGACGACGCGCACGTCTTACCTCGTCGAGTATGTCGTCGAGGGGGTATATGGAGCATGCACACGCACGCGCGCTGTGCCTTTGTTTCTTGGGCGCGCGCGCGCGCCTTTGAGTCCATCGTCACCGACTTTGCTGTTCGCGCACAGCCCCGGCGAATTTCCGCTAGCTAAGGAGAGAGCGCAGGTTCGTTGGAGAGGCTGCTGCTTCTGCTGCTGCAAGACCACGTAAAATTTTTTTCGAATAAGGGGTCAAAGGTGAATGAGAGTGTACGTGAGTGTTGAGGTATTTTGAAGGATGTGAGTAGGAGGGGGTCGAGTGGGGGAGAGATGGTTAAGGAATGTAAAATTGAATTTGATCAAGTAGAAATTGATATGTTTAGTCAGACGCGCGAGTTTAACGGGCCTTTGTTAAGTGATGAATGAGTGCACGGTGAAACAGCAGAAAATGAGAGGCTGATTGATAGGTTTGACCCTCGAGTTGAGTTTCTATTCGGTTTTTACGAAAATCATAATAATAATAAAAACTATATTTCACTTTTAATGCCGTACTAGTGGAGATAAATTATGTACGGGAAAGAAATATACAAAAACGCGGTAAGATTGTAAAGGTATATAATCTGTATATAAAAATCCATTACCCCCCAAAGTAAAAAGCTAATAATAACTGCCAGTGTTACAATTCCGAACTTGCAGCAATTACCGAGATTTCCAAGTTCATAGGAGAAAATCCTCGTACCTAATTCGCGAGCTCTCGCGCGCTTGCGCACACACATGCGCGCGAGAGCGACGACGACGGCGAAGTTCATCATTTCGCCGACTGATTATACATCGGATATGCTCTGTGTACAATAGCGAATAATCCCTCGCGCGCGTCGACTCCTCTCGCCCTCTCTCTGTCTCTCTCTCTCTCTCTCTCACACACACACACACACACACTCACTTCCGACTTTATCCATTCTCGCTTAATCACGGCAGTAAGTTATCACCATTCGCTATCATTCCGGTAATCCCATTGTCGCATCAACCGCTACTACTACTGATTCACACGCTCATGCTCACGAGTGCTATTCTCATCGGGGTATTTGATTAGCAATCGCACTTACTCGCACATCTCCCCCCATTCTCATTAAAATTCCCCTATAATAATAATGATAATGCTTTTTGCTCGCTCGCTCGCTCGCCACAAGGTTTCGCGCACCGTCGCATCCGTGATCTACGATGTTCATTCTCTACTTTTTTTTCCTTTCCTCACACCCCCTCAGTACGAACTACTATCCATCTTTCTCGCGTCACGGCATCTTCTAAAAATGGCGATAATGATCGGCCGACACGTTATACAGGCCGCAGCTCGTATACATATACGTACATCGCATATAGCTATCGCATTATGGATCGCCACCAGAAGTATTGCCATAAAGACGAGTTACGGCGGCGGCGCTGCTGCTGCTGCAGCTCGTATTCGTGAAACTAGCTGGCGTTTGCATTTGGCCGCTGGCGGTGGCGGTAGCCAGGGGCTGAAGAAACCAGGCCATTTTCTTTCGCGAATCGATGAAACGCAATTTCCGGCGGGCGAAATGTGTACCGCCAGAGAGACATTGTGGGATGAGGAGAAAAAAGAGACGCGGGGGTATAAGGCGGAGGCGGCGGTACTGTGTTTCCTCGTGAGATGTTTGTTTCTCTTTCGGGTGAGGCAGGGACGGAGGTGGTGGGAAGAGGAGGAAGAAAATTGACAGAATATCAAATGCGCGCGCACGTCGTTCGCGAAAGTCTTGTGCTATGCGGGGCGGGTAAGAGGTTCGCTTTTCTTCCTCCTCGATCCAGTTCGACGAGAGCGATGCGCTTTTGGCTCTGATGCCCCGCGCGCTTGTTTTTGTCGTCTCTCTGCAGGCTTGTTGTATTTTAGCTTTTATGCCGCGTGAGTCGCAAATGTTTTACGAGCGATGCGTTTTTGTTTATGAACGCAATGATCGCATACACTACAAATGTTTTAATAATAATTTCGAAACCGTATATACTTTTCGAGGTGATTTACGTCAGCTTGTACGAATTGTGTTACTTGCAACTATTCGCAAAGTAATAAAATGGCAATAAATCTCGTTAACGCGCTTAAATAATCGCAATATACTTCGTGCGCGCACCCGTCGATTAATAAACTCGTAATTATTCCGTGCAACACAAATTCGTACGGCAAAAGTAAATCCATTATACGGCGCCCGTGCGTGAGCGCGTTAGTGCTCATAAACGACAGCTACTATTCGAATATTAATTTTATCCCCTAGAAGAATAAACGCATTACCGCCCCACCGGAACAACGTTCATTAAGTCGTTATACCAGTGCAACGATGTAACAAAATGTAACCAGCAAACAATATAATCCGCACATTTCACTCCATTCGTAAAACCCATTCTCGACCATTGTCCATCCTTGAACGCGTCTATTATTTCATTAATCCAAACCGTTTCGCCCACTCTGACAATAGAGAAATAAAAAGTCAAATCTTCTAGACTCGGCCAATAAAATTAACAGGCCCAAGATAAAAGCTCTCGCGGGCGCGGGCGAGCAAAATGAGAACTACTCACCACGAAAAAGTACATCACTTAATCTTGTAAACTTGCGGCGGTGCACACACAATGGACCCCCCGAGCGCGCAAAAAGCGACAGGAAAAAGGGGGTTGCCGCTGGCCGCGCGTAACCGCACTTAATATCATTTTTTAATGAGCCCGACGCATCGTGTCTCTCTCCCCGTCGTCGTCATTAGCGCGGACAAAGGCAACACAGCGGGCCTCTTTATTCGCGAGCAACACAGTACACATGAAGCGGCTCTGTGCACGCGCATACGTAGCATAGTCCGATTGACAAAGTGGCGCTTGATCCGCGCACACGAGAGAGAGAAGCTAGAGAGTGTGTACCTCGGTCTCTACACTCTACTCTCCTTAACCCCGAAAGGCAGAACGAAGGAGGCTTGCTAGTCAGTAGCATTAAGCTACACACGCACACTTCCAGCTCTTTATCTTGGGCGCGTGTGTATCCGCCTCCGCACCGCGCCATATATTTTAACGCGCGTTACGCGCGCACGCCCTATCTCTATATATCCCATCCGTCTGGCGTATACTCTACTCTCCTCTCTCTCTCTCTCTCTCTCACCCACGTTCTCCCGTGTCTTCTTCTTCCGGCGTGGCTGGGTCTCTGCGGTGGGGCCGCTACGTGCGACGTGTGCTAAACCGCGCTACCGACCCCCTTTCGCCCACCCGCTAGCTCGCCCTTACCAGAGCAGCAGCAGCAGTAGTTTACCCCGCAATGACTAACTTTTCGCTAATCCCTTTTTGAGTTCCCTTCTCCGCTGCCGTCGCTCGACTGCTTTAGGAAAGATGGACTACCGACGTCGAACTTCTCTTTTTTTCCTCTCTCTCTCTGTCTCTCGTGTCCCCCGACCCTCTTCGCTTTGTTCTCGCCACCACGGGCTTTTTTTAAAGGTCGGGTGGGGTCCGCACGGTTGAGCGGACGGGTGTGTGTATGTCGGGGAAGAATAAAAAGAGAAAGAGAAAAGTTATTATGATTGGTCGACGCGTAGGCGCGTTGTTGTTGTGCGCTTCCGCTTGATGAGGAATTAAGGTATTAAATGGATCTCGGGGGGGTTTTGCGGGTTCGGAAAGAAGCGTGAGTGGTCGGATATGGATGTGGGAGAAGAAAAAAGGAAAACGCGAAGTAGGTCTGCGTGTACGTGTAATGAAGAACAAGCGGGAGCCTTTGTTCTGGCGTGTTTTTGCGGTGATTATCGGCTTTGAATTATTTGCTTCTATGTGTACTTATTACGATGTTTATTAGCGTGAAATAGCAAGAAGTAAAAAATAACAAACGAGTGAGTCGACAGAGACGGCGAGTAATGAAAAAGTAATGACATTCGTTTGTACGGCGAGCCGCGGGGTTGAAATAACTCCTTCAATATTTTCCGGTGTCGAGAATAAATTTTTTAATTAATTTTGCGTCCGACTTGGTAATTAGATGAAATTTTCTTTGGGATAAAAATATTTGCCCGTGTTTCCTCAATTTTTAGCGTGCCTCATTGTTTATACAATGCGAGATGAATTAAATTTTTTAATCTAACTTGAGAGCTCATTTTTTTTTCGAGAAAAAACGCGATAATAGCAGTTGAATGAAATTCATAACAGCTGTCTTGTTCAAGTGAAATAAGTATACCTTTGTTACTTAGCGGTGAATTCAGTAATTTTAAATTAACCGCGCTTCAACTACTTTTCCAGCTAGAAAATGGTGGAGGTTTTCCCTCTTTAAAAAATGGGCTCTTGCAGCTGTACATTTTAGAATAATTACAACTCAAAATGTTTAACACGACTGACGTAATACACGTTCAAACCACACAGCGGCGCACACACACTTTGTGCGCCTTACAAGTCCACTAAAAGAATCCGAACCCTCTCAAGCTCATTAGCAAACACTTACGTATATATGTATATATACCACGAATCAGTATATCAACAGGGACTCTTAACCTCACGCGCGCGTGCCTTCTCTTCCGCGCGAATGTTATTTCATGAAAAATAAGTTCCACTTGCGCCCCGGTGGCCCAAGGTAAATATATTCGGAAAGTGCATTACCAGCTGACGTACCCGACCTTCGCTCAGCCCCATTTCGCGCGCGCCTGCCCCCGCCGCCGCGTCCCCTCGGCGTACTAAAATTTCAATAACCTTTAAAAGTACCGATCTGGGAAAACTGTCACGTCCCGCGAAATTTCCAAAAATTTCCAATCTGCATGAAACTTTCAATATAAAACTCCCTCTCTCTGTCTCTATCTGCCGAAAAAGCCATATGGCCTTTATATACAACGCGCACACACGGGAGTACTGCCGTTAAAGTGCAATCAATAAGTACGAGCGTGAAACACTTAGAAGAAAGACCACCGCCGCCATTGTCGTCGAAATCGAATAAAGGGATAAACAGGCGAGAGAACAAGGGTTCGAGCGCGCACCTATGAATATTGCAGAAGCGAGAGAGAGGTGATGACAAAGCGAAGGCCAAGCGGAGAATCCAATCCACCGAAAGAATCCGGTAATTGCCTCCCGAGCGACGACAGCGGCAAGTGCGTTTCCGGGAATGTGTTTCGGCGTGTGTTAAGGAAGTGGAAGAGGGTTGTATGATATGCGTTATTAGCGCGGGATTATAGGACGATCGCCAGTTGATGAGATTCCGCCAGTCATAAGTGTTCTCGCCTACGGCGATGTTCTATACAACATTCCCTGCTTGTAATTTACTCGCGCAGAATTGGGTTAATAATGCTCTCGCGTATACACGAAACAGAGAGCTATAGTTATCGAGCTTTGACCTTTTCCCTCGTTATATACAATAATAATAATGATGGTAATAATAGTAAATTAGAGAAATGTTTTTCGGTACAAAGTCAAAGCATTGCCGATGGCTTTGCGAGGAATGGAAGGGGAGGGGGCTTTTACGCTTTTAGAGCACAACAAGCGCCACTGCTACTACTGCGTCGTTACGTAAAAACAGATGAAAAAGGAAGTTGGAGGAGGTGGAAAAAAAAGGATCGTCTGTGACGTTTAAAGACGCCATGCCGTAATAAAGAGCTTAAGTCTACTTATGCTTTTTTCGAGAGCCCCGGCTGAATCCGGCCTTTCCAACGTAGTTATAATACCAGTCGGCGAGAGTTTGACGAGCAGATTTTTCGAATTTACTTAATTGCGGACAACGACAACCGTGTACATAGCATAATAAGCTCGACTTTCCAAACTTTTGCCCCCGTCCATCTAATAAAACAGCAAGCGATGCGAAACCGATACATAATATACACGTTCGCGCGGGTGGGATATACCGTCTATCAGAAGTCCCGATTTGGCCTCGCCACAGCGGACAGTAATGGGCCGTACACGTACGTACGTACGTACGTACTTCCACCGACGACTGTACGTGCGAAATATCGACCCTCTCTCAGTGCGGGGCGGTCCGCGCAGCTCCCACGCTCTCTCTCTCTCTCTCTCCTTCTCTCTCTCTCTGGAGAGCGAAGGCAGGCTCTTACGATCGCGTTTCGAGTGCCTTCGCTTCCCTCTTTCCCTCCCCGCACCCTCCTTCATTTCATCCCCCTACTACTTCTTCGTCGTCCTCCTTTTTACCCTGCCGACGACGTCCTCGAAGACACACGCCCCACCTGGATATTGCGGACGTTTTACGAAATAATTCCAAGAATTCCGGGGGAAATCTTGCCCCCTCCCTCCCCCCCTTCTACGGATCGTAAATTGCAACAAGGCCGAAGTTCCCTGCTGCTCTGGCTACTGCAGCCGCTGCTCGTGCGCGAGATATCTATATAGGTAATCCGGTGACACATGGGAAATCTTCGGCGACTGTTATACAGAGTACTTTTCAATAAAACTTTTGACTCTCTGGCCGGTGTAGAGAAGAGAGAGAGAGAGAGAAAGAGAGAGTAAGGGCACGTATAAGTGCGCGTGCTCGACGCATTCTTTCGATTGTCCAATTTTACGAAATTATTTTCGTATACTCGGCTTTGGAAAGCGGGTCAAAATCGCTATCTCAACAGCGTCGCCGCCGCGCAAAGGCGAAAACGTCGATAGACGCTGGAGCGATCTCGGTTCCCTCCATATCTCTTAAAGACCGTATATAGTCAGAATCTCCTCTCACTCGAAGATCCATAACGCCCGCTAATCAGCAGTCTGCTCTCGAATATCCCTCTCTGCCTTTCTCTTTCGCGTCAATTAGAAGTTCGCGAAATTACACCGACAGCCGAGTTTTCAGCTCCACCTATTCCTTATTCGCACGCCCGTATCGTATTAATCCGTCTGCCGAATTAATTCGAAAAACCGAGAGAGAGAGAGAGAGAGAGAGAGAGAGAGAGAGAGAGAGAGAGAGAGAGAGAGAGAGAGAGTACGTAAACCGTCGAGTGAGCATGTGGGCGAAAAAGAGATGTCGCCGCCTTCCGTGGCGACCAATCCGTCACGGACCCGTAATATATACGTGACCGCTCCGGCATAAAAGCCAAATCAGTAAACGCAGCGCCCGCCCACCATCACCTATATTTTTAATTCACGCGCGCTCGAGGTGTATTATAAGGAAGGGAAAGCAGCGACCGCTCGTCACCGAAGCCAAGAGCAAGCGCACGCGATTGAGAGAGAGAGAGAGAGAGAGAGAGAGAGGAGTATCTACAACAGGTTGTCGATTCTGACGGGGACGTAGTAGAGTATATACCGTGCACTCGCTGCTCTCTGTCTCTCTCTCACTCTGCGGCGGCGTATCCAAATCCATTAGGCCGAGCGACGTAGCAGGCCCTGCACCGTGTACGTGTGTATGTATACGGTTAGAAGGGGAGGGTGAGGCTCTTTCGGCTCCAACCGCTTGGTCTGAATTAAAGATTCCGCCGGCGAGTCGGTAATCGAATACGCGCCACTCCGCGCTGCAATTGCCGAAGAGAGCGAGTGCTCGTAGCTTTCCGCAGAGTTCGATAATTCGGTCACGCGAGAATTTTTGAGTTTCAGGCCTCAATTTTTTCTCTCGCTGTATATATACCAGAGCAGCAGGAGCAGCGTTGTGATACACTTCGGGGTTAATATTTATGTTGGTCCTGGCGCTGCTCCAACTTTCTCTCCGGTCGACCAAAAATAATAATAATAATAATAATAATAATAATAATAATAATAGCGAGCTTGCAACCGCTTTCCGTCGATGCTCTTTGCGCGGATTAAACCGTGCGCAAGCGAGCGGTTGTTGACCCTCTTCCGCTCATTAACGGCTTACCGCCTTTCGCCGGCGCTGGTGAATCGATAAATTTCACTTCAAGGCACGCGAGTGTGTGCTGTTATACGCGTGCTCACGTTTATAATAAAACGCGCAAAGGGCGGTGGTTTATATATATACGTTACAACACATAGCCCGTAGGCCGAATTAACTTCATTTCAGCGAAGACACACGCGAGAGAGCAGAAGACGGGGCTGCTATACTAGGCTACTAGCCGACGGAGTATAGCGACGGCAGCAACAACACAGCGCGTAGAGAGAGAGAGAGAGAGAGAGAGAGAGAGAGAGAGAGAGTAGGGACTTTACGAGTTCGCGGCGGTGTTTGTTTAATCCTTCTTGCCGCTGCCACGAGACGACGACGACGGTGGCCCGCGGGGAAATTGCTGGCCCATTTCTCGGACGACGGTGACGGCACAAAGAGCTAGCCCCGCCGTCTCTGTCTGTCTGCTCGCGAGAGCGAGGAAGTTGGTCCGAGCCTACAGGTGACGATGTCTTTTGTAAACTCCCCGTAAACATCAGAGCGCCAGATAGTTTTCGTAATCCTCGGACACGCCAGCGAGCGAGTGCTGAGGGATAGAGGAAATTCGTCGAGGCTCTTTCCCTCTGTCTCTCTTCTGGTGTCCGATAAACCTCGACAAAGCGGATAAATAAACCTCGGCGAAATGCTCCGAGCAGTTTCCCACTCCCGCAGAGGCAAAGTATAGGAGAAAGAGAGAGCAGAAGCGTGTGGGGGCGTGCTCTCGTGTCTTTGTCCCGAGCGTATACATGTGCATGTGAAGAGCAAGTGGAAAGCGTATGTATATATATATATACAATACAGGTGGCCCGTAACTGGTCGCGCGAGCAAGCTAGCGTCTATCGATCCATTGAACACGGCGTGCGCGCTTCCGAACGACCCCTTTTCCTCTCTCTCTCTTACACACTCTCTAGGAGAACATTCTCTCTCGCTATCTTTCTCTCTCATCCACAGCTTCTCCTTGTCTCTGCTACTTTCTATTTTTCTCCCGCGTCTTTTCTCTCTCTCTCTGACTCTCTCTCTCTCTCTCTCTCTCTCTCTCTTTCTTTCTCTCCCGTGCGTGTTAGGCCCGTTTAATTTATTTTCGTCTTTCTCCTCCTTTCTCCTCTTACGCTACCTCTTTCTCTCTCACTTCGTTTGACGTCGAACGAGAGAATTTCGCGAGAGCGGTATATACGTTAGCCTCTTTCCCGCGTCCCCGCGCACGGCAAATTGAGGCTCTACTACGACATCCGGATCTCTTCCTCTACATATACTTATATATATCCCGAGAAGGAGAGCACGCGCTTGCGGGGCGAACTTTATCTCTTTTCCCATACGGATCAATGTCTGCTTATTACGCGCGCGAGGGAGATGGAGAACGTAGTGGCCAGACGGAAGGAAGAGGAAGGGGGCTGGCTTTAACTAGATTTTCCCGCGCGACGTCCGTACAACCTCTCGCGCGAAATGAGACTCTCTTTCTCGCTCGCTCGCCTTTCGTCTTCTTTCGTCCGTGCTCACTCTAGCACACGGCAGAGGCTTTATTCGTCAGTGTGACAGTATAGTATAGCAGCAGTGAACGACGATATAATAACGTATATATGCGCCCTCCCATAGAGCTCTTAGAGCATATATACGCGCGAATATCAATCTGCGTCCTTTTCGCGGCCTATCACTTACATTCAACATCTCTCTCCCATCTTCTCTCGCTTTTTTCTCCGCTGGGAACACACACACGCGCAGGCAGAAAGTAGCTCATGCTGCTGCTGCTGCTCTGCTCTTCTTCCGACTCGGCCACGTGGAAAGACACGTATTTTTCTCCTCTCCAGATCCTACACGCGCGCGTTGTATTAGCGCGTCACCCTCCTGCTCTCCCGGGAGGTTATGAGAAGAAAAAGACGAACGAGGGAGAAGGGGAGAGAGAAGACAGGGCGGACCATTTAACGGGCGTCGCGATAGAGAGCGGCGTACTAATCGCTCGCTCTAAGAAACTAATGACTTTTCCAATCGAAGTCAGCGGGACGTCCGAGCCGGCTCTTCCGCGTGGGAGGTATATATATATACAGCGCACAGAGCAGAGTACGCCGAAGGACGACGGGAAATCGAAGAGAGCTGGCTGGAGGGAGGGGGAGTGGGAAAGAGGGAGAGATAAATAGGCGGGTATAAATACGTTCAGAGTGAGAGCTATAGCGCCGGCGTTGCCGCCGTCGGCCCATTGTTTACCGCACTGCGCACGAGAGTTGGCTGCTAAGCGGCGGCGCGTAGTCGTCGTCGTCGTCGTCGTCGACGACGACGATGTAGCCTGTTTTCACGGTGTGCAGCGTTTGTAGAGCACACAGTGATGACGTTCGAGGCTGCGGACGCGTAGCGTGCGCTGGTAATCTTGGTCACCGTGTCGAAAGGGAGAAGGCAGGATGATGTAGATGTGCGACCAAAATATTCGTTGTGTATGTTCGCATTCAAAGAGCAATCCACGATTGAAGAATTATTATATAATTATACAATAAATGACCGTTATGTAAATAATAACGACTGTGGAATTAACGCATTAAATTTTGGAGGAATCAAAGAGTCAAAGAACTTTTGTCAACCGTCGATTCGATCTTTACTATCTACCTCTCTGTTTCGAAAATAAATTGCGTATTTGCCGAGTAACGATATTCCTCCGATTTATTCGCGAACCATTGCTGAAAATAAAATTCCCGACGTTCCTAACGCGATTTAGATTAAAAAGTCGCTAGATTCTTATGCTTTAGTTGCGTTTTTTTTCTTTTTGACGTCATTCTCCTACCCCAACTCATTCAGCCTTTCTCCCTGAGTTATAAAGCTTTGACACACTCTTCTCTTGTTTTAATTAAACGCTTTAATTAGAGCAACCATTTCGCGTCGCCCGCGCGTGCGCGCCTCAATGCAATATTTAGCGACAAAAACCGTTTCTACACGATCCAAACTAAATTCCCGTTCAACGAGGCCGACATCGTTCTCGCCGAAAACTCTTTCCTCTATTTTTAGCCCAAACCCGAAAAACCAAAACCTCCGCTCTCTTCCCTCGAAGAATAAACCGCGCGTGGAGGCCTTCTCTCGTATCCGAAAAACAAATTGCAAAAATAATTCAAGATCGCTGCCGACCACAGCACATCCACGATCCAGGTCGAATGCACCAGCAGCAGCTCCGTAAAATTAGAGTAAAAAAAATTGCTCGCGCACGCGACCATCCGATCGAACGAACAGAAAGAGCGTCGCGAACGAAAGTATTGAAATGCGCCGGCACCACACAGCACCTGTGACCGGAGCAGCCGGCGCTTGCTCTCTCTCCCTTGCTGCAGCACTGCGGCTGCTGCTGCACATACAGGCGCTTTCCTCTCTCTCTCCCCTTTATTCCAGCCGTACGTACGTATAACGTACGTGCGTAGAGCTCTCCTGATGCAAGTGAGCGAGACAAAGGGAAAGGATAGAGAGAGAGAGAGAGAGAGAGAGAGAGAGAGAGAGAGAGAGAGAGAGAGAGAGAGAGAGACTAACGCAGTCCAGCCTATACACGCGCGCCTGGGGGACTGCGGTCCGGCTTTTCCACTCGGTCGAGTGGCGATGAGCGTGTGCGCGAACGTGCGTTAAACCTTTCGAGCCGCGGCTTATACGCGCGTACTCGCATGGACACAGTGTAGTCTATGTGTGTCTCTCTCGAGCTGTATGTACTCCCTCACGCAGAAAGAGTAGAGAAAGAGAGAGAGTCTGGAGGGAGTGGATAGGGAAGTTTCGAGGAGAAGGTGGAGATACGAGGGAGACTGGCTAAGAAAAGAGAGGGAGGAGGAGACAGAGGGTTCGATTTTCGATAATGCCATTCATTACCAACATTACTCGACGCGAGCTCTCTCTCTCTCTCTCTCTCTCTCTCTTTCTACTTCTCTTTCCCTATCGATGATTCCGCAGTCCAGCGGTAACGTTTTCCCCGGGCTTTTTTTCACGCTCGGAGTAAGAGAGGCAATGCAGGCGCTCGCGTTCATTGCCGTTAAGTGCAGGAAGGTTATCATAATTCATGCGGACGATATCGATTACTTTTTTCCTCACCCACCCTCTCTTTCTCTTTCTCTCTCTCTCCCTCTCTTGTACATCCGTATACGTGTGCGGTGAAGGGAAAAATGTGCAACCTGCTCGTGTGAGCGAGTTCGCTCTCTCTTGGTGGGGATTTATTTTATTCAATAGGAAACGTCTGCTGCGTGTGTGCTCATGTGTACGACAAATTGTATGTTTGTTCCTTGATGACTTAATGCACGCGCGCGCTCGGTTAGTTCTCGTAAACGCAGAAAGCGCGCGATTAATGCGCAAAGGGATATGATGTGAACGCTGCTGCTGCGCAAAACGGCTAGAGAGCCTATCGGTTGAAATTATTAACCTTTGTAATGGAAGAATGATATGCGTGTGCGTGAGGTAGCTGAGATTCTTGAATTTGATTATCGCCGCGGTTTATGGAAAAAAATGGTACTTTAATTGTTCGCTTCTGTGGCCTGGAATGAAGTACGGAAGTAGCTTATACAAAATCGTGCGAATTTTTGGCACGAAATTCGTACTTCGCGTATAATATATGTATGTACAAAAAAATGCAAGATATTTATTTCGGAAGTGAATCGCTTTTTAAACGGCACCACTCAAACAACAATAACCATATAGTCCCGATCCGCAGCGACACGTGAAAAAAGATATCGCCGTCCACACAAATTCACGCTCATATACACTTCTCAACTACTCCTTACCCAACGAACCGAGTCATATTATACATCAGCATCGCATTTTTCATCTTCAGCAATAACGCCGGCTTACCGAACTTCCCCAATTTGTCTGCGCGGCACTTATACACATACATAGTTCGTGCTCCACTGCTCATGACCTGCACATATATATACTCTTGCTACTGCTAGAGAGCTGAGCCGCTTGTTTGTAAGGGATACACACAACCTCGGCGGAAATGAAGCTGTGCGAAAGAATTAATGTACAGATTAAAAGTTTCCCTTTCGGATCGTTAAGTCCTTCACCTCGGTACCGTGTAGCCTGGTTGGGCGCCTAGTTTATGTTTTCATTAGCGTGGCACAAGCTCTCCCTCGGCTCATCGAGCTCACGCACGCGCGAGACGCTATTTCTTGCATGAATGAAAGTTTTATTAATATGTATAAAGCACACTCGCGCACGTGCGCACTTGTACAGCCGTAATCTTTACGCGAGAGTTTTACGATTCATTAGTATCGGGAGATTAGCTGCTGCTGCTGCTAGTTTGATAATTTTGGCGTGCTATGAGCGAGCGAGAGCTTGTCTTTATGCCGAATGAAAAGTGAAAATTGATTGGTTCGTCTGATCGTTTTTACATCTTATCTTATTTTAACTCAACTTTTAAAGAAGCCAATTTATACTTTTATAGGTTTTTCCAATTATATGTGAATTTGTTATATTCATGGACTCCTCGAACGATTACAAAACGAAAGTGCAAAGCCACCAATGAACTTAAAAATGAGGTACAGCAAGCAATTCCACGTGTGTATCAACCTGCAATCAGGCCCCGCATCCCCTTAAGCCAACAGCAATGCGCACCGCTCTCTCTCTCTCTCTCTCTCTTTTCTCATAAAAACGATAAGTACAAACCGCAAATATCCAGTAACTGGCTATACACAAGAACTCACTTCGTCTCGCAAAGTTTACCCTGTCGCGCACGAACCCAATAAACTCCTTATCACGGCCCACTCAGCCGACTTCACATTCTCTCCCTCCCGCTCCCTCCTCGTAAACTACCGTCGATTGTCGCATAAAATAATCATCATGCCCCGGCACATTTTTGACGAGCGGACGCATACATACACACCCTATACACAACAGAGAAAAGCAAAGCGGGTAGTAGTAGCAAGAACGAAAGAGAGAGGAAACGCAATTCCTCGTTGAAATTCTCAAGGCGCGGGCGATAAATTCAATCGCGAGCAAACACGACGGGAGCCCCGATCGTTTCCAATCTCGGCCGAGAGAGAGTACACACAGTTATACTTACCCGTGCATTCGCTGTCGCCCCGAAAAGAGAAACACATCGGAGAGAAAGAGAGAGAGGAAGGGAGAAAAATACATCGGACGGAGGTGGTGGTGGCAACGGACACCCCGGGGGCGCAATCGCGGCCACGCGCGTGCACGGACGAGAACGGCTATCTCTTTAACGGGTAATCGAATAATCGCGATTTACTTAGTGCTCGCTCAATGGGAAGAAAGGGATATTACCGCTCGTTCGAGTGTATTACGCGAGGGAATCTGTGTGCGTATGTATGTGCGTTTACATAGTTGTTTTTTTTTATATGCCAGGATTGGGAAACCGAGTGAAAATTGTATATTGTGTCGCATCGGTGTAATGATTATTACGCTGAAAAGTTAATTTTATCGGAGCAAATCTAATTTGGTTATTCAAGTGATATTTACTCGAACGGAGTGAATCCATTTATTTAAATAATTTACTAATGTTTCGATATAAATTTTGATCTGTACTCCACGATATTTCAATTAAAAGCACACTACCTCGAATCATTAACCACGGCCGCCGATAAATTGATAAAAATTAGCTTCAGCTGTAATTCAGACGGCCGTGAAATGACCCTCGTCGTCTCCCTTACGGCCGTCCCCGCCGTCGGCGTCTTACAAATTAATGAGTTGCAGTATAACCCCTGCATCAAATCCCAGGTCATTAATCCTCCCATATCCTCGACGGTCGCGCGGACATTTTTCACGGTTATATCTGCCCCGCGCCATTATTAAAGGTCTACTCGCCTCGCGCACCCTCCACGGATAAGATCTGCTTTATACATTTCGCAATTTTAACCTCGAGAATTACTCTATCAAAAATTTCGTGCGTTCCATCGACCCTTTGCAAACACACGCGCGCTGGCACAATGCAGCACACTCGTATTAAACGCGAGTTACGTACCTGTACAGTGCGCCTATCGTTATGCAATCGTAACGTAATAATGCTCAACGCAGTAATTTCCGCGCGGTATCTCGCAACTAGACTGCGGCACGTGCGCACGCAGGTGCGTATGATGGGCATAAAGATCGGTATTCGCATTTTCACGAATAACAATCATTACATGCTTTCCTGCGAAATTTTAATCGGAATTTCGATTGTACAACGCTACTGCTCTACTGCATTACTCTCCAGGAATAGTCGGTACTATACTTTCGCTATCTCGGTCTAAACGCTCGCGATTGTGAATCACGTTATATTCCGTAGTTGTCGTCGTCGCAGTATAGTAGTCAAATGCCAACGACAAGCCGAAATTTCCTGCTAACGCGCGGGGCTGTGGTGGCGGCGGGGGGGTTAGAGACGTAATACGCGAGAGGCCACTATGTCGCTCGATATACACACATATATATAGACGATGTCGACCACAGAGGCCGCGCGCGCGCTCGAGCAATGAGGGAAAATAAGCGAAAATTCGTCGGCCGCCTCAGAGCAATAACCGAACAGGCTCTCGGCCTCGCTCGCTCGCTCGCTTACTCTCCCGCATCCCGGACACACCGCACCGAGAGAGGGATTATCGGTCGATTTCGCGTGAAAGGTCCACTCGCGCGCATACACTTATCCCTCACGTCCCGCGCACACATACGCGAGAAAGAGAATGAGCGGTAGCGGCCGAAATAGCCAGGGCGAGAGAGCTTGCGGTCTGCCTTCCTACATATACACATATATATGCGCTTATCGCTGCCTTTTGACGGGCGCGCGCTCGCACACAGTATAGGGCTTACGCTTGTGTGTGTATGCAGCAGCAGCAGTAGCGCTCAGGGTATGGGTCGACATCAGCGTGCACAGCGGCATGCGAGAGGTCATTAAACGCGGCGACACGTCACACGCGGCCCGTTACCGCGTTACACGCAGCAGCGGCGGCACAGCGACTCCTCCCCCTCGTCGTATTTCCTTCGCCGCGTCGCGTCGCGTCGTCGTCTTTTCGTGAAGGTAGCTAGCCCGCCGCTCTCGTGTGGAGAGATAATATCGCGCGGCACGTAGTAGGTAGAAAGAGGTAGGTGGGTGCGCTTCTGGGAGACACGTTTTGCGCGCTACGAAAGGGAGGGAGAGAGTGAAGGCGAATTCCTGGAGAATTGCGAGGTGTGGTGGTGCTGGTAGAAGTGGGGCTGATGGGGTTTCTTTAGGGAGACAGTGAGAGGGGAGAAGGTTGAATTCAAGTTTGATAATCAGTTTAGAGGTAAAGTAACGGTTATGGCACGAATTTGGGAAGGTTTTCAGTTTTTTCATAAAATCTACACCGCGAACCATGTTTTTGGACCAAAAATTTTTTTACGAAATTTAAACATGTCTTTCCCTTAAATTTAATTAATTTACTAAATCTATTTTTTAATGTTTAAATTTAATTATACACGCAGAGAAATGATTTTTGTTTGATAGAAGAAAATCTTTTTCTCAAAATCCTCTTGCAGTAAGATGATTATCGTTCCTATAGCATATTATTTTTCAAAAATAAAATTAATTTTTTGCGTCAAGATTATATTTTTTTTGTGTCAAAATCTTATTTTCTACTCCACAAATAGGATCCTTTTCAGGCGATATCATGTCATTTTGCTAAATAAGAATTTTTCTTTTATGAATGGACCATGTTCAAAAAGTTCTTACTTCAAAAGGATTTTCCTTTTGTAACAAGATGAAATATATATGAGTAACTACTACAAATAATTGATCATATAATTAATTACGGTACAATTAACTATTAGTGATCGTTTGAAATTCTCTTACCTGGATGGGCCACTAGATGGCTAGGGCCAGACTCGCTGTTAAAAACATCGTGTGTGGAATACATATAGAGCACATGCTACCGCAGCTTGGGTATATAATTCGATACAATTTTATAAGATATTACATTATACGATATTGCTTTGCTACTTGACTGCACTTTGCATTTGCTATTCTATTGCCTTTTACTACATTTTACACTTGTTTATAATACGAGAAGCTCTCGGATTTATATATATTACTTACCCCAGAAACGCTTTACGCATTGATATTTTTTCTTGCCCTGAGCGAGCCGATTATTTCATTTCACTGCTAACCCTGCCAGATTAATTTGCCGTATACGTTCATTCGTATACATTTTGCTATTTTTACTACTCACCATTAGAAGCTTAGCTAGTCGAGTGGTGGAGGTACTGGCTTCCCAATCTAAAGGTTGAGGATTCGATTCCCAGTCAGTGCATTCTGGTTTCCTGTTCACACAAAACGATTTTCGTTAGAAAAGATTTTCCTATCAATATCTAGATTGAATTTCAAGCTATTATTCAAAAAGAATATCCTGTTGGATAAAATGAGTCATTTTTTACTCAAATAAATGTTTTTTAGAAAAAAAAAAATTTCTCTTTTCCTTTAATAGGAATCCTCTTCGTACAAGAATAATTTGCCAGAAAAGGATTTTTCTCTTGAATTAATTTTGTCAACCAAATCAAGATTATGTTTTTCTTGGATCAAAATGATCCCGTTTGCTGTCAATGCGTGCATTGATAAAAAAAGTGGAGTTGTCTAAATGACCCTATTATGAATGTTACATTCTAATATTATGAAACAACCAAATGGAACCTGTAATTTAATTAGTTAACCGATATAAATATCATTTTATGTTTTCTTAAAGCAGTTCATTCAAGTATATATTGACGCCCCATACGAAAAAAAGCACAGCTCAGTTTTCTCTGTGTTAATTAATCTCCATAAGAAAACGCGAGCCGTGCTTTTCTTCGTACGGGGTGTCGATATGTATTTTGGAAATTATAAATTAAGTAAAACTAATCACCTATGACATAAATTGGTCAAGAGAAATGAAAAAATTTTTGTTAAAATGTATTAAATATTTGTTTCACAATCGAGATATACTTAATAAGCGTACATCTAAATATTAAACATCCTAATTTTTTTACTCATAATACAGTCATAAAATGAAATTTATGTATGCATCGTAAAACAGTCAATGAAATAAATAAATCAAATAATAATAGAAAATATATAAAACAAAGTTCGAAATATGTTCATACGCTCTCGGTTAATGTATTTTATTTAGTATAAAACGACCAAAAAACCTTCAAATACAACTTGAGAAAATCGACGCCTTAGTCAACGATTTGAATTGTAACAACGGCGGATTTGTTGTGCTTACGGACGTACCTGCTAAATTAATTTTTTTTTAATATTCAATACTCTTACAAGTAGAATTACTTAGTAATTGGAATTTTTGAACAAATATTTAATGAAAACTATTTTTTTCGTAAATAAAACGTTTTGATTTTTATACAAACAAGAATGTTAAAAAACTATTCCATCTATTGGAACCTATTTCGCAATTGGTATTTTTACGTTATGAGGATTAAAGAACGCATTTTTTTGTGAGAGTATAGGTTTGTGTATGAGATGAAATTGTGGGGTAGGAGAGGATTGGTGCTGCACTGGTTGTAATCAATTCTTTTGATATTTTTTCGAATATATAGAATTTATTTGGAATGAAAACCAAAAAATGTTTCTTTTTTAAATTTAATCAAGCGAATCCATAGTATGATTTCGCTTTATTAAATTCTCTTTACTGGTCAAAATTTCATATATTACACGCTTCATTTCATAAATACTTTGTTCGATTGAAAAAATAATGAATCCGAATTTTTAAAATTTACGTCGTTTAAATTAAACTACCAACGTTTCCGTCTGGAATAATTCATCGCTAAAATACGAGATTTCAAAATTTAGCATTCAAAGGCAATAGAAAATGTTCTCTTCACGAGCAAGATGTTTACTAATCCATATAGAGTCCCTTCTCTCACTCGCTCTCTGATTTTTCGCTTCGACAAAAACGCAATAATTCAAACCCGTTCCCGGGCAATTTCGGAAAAAAATCCAATAATAAAAAAAGGAGAAACCGAAGTATACATCCACGCGTGCGCACGTCATACCTGAGCGCGCACACACACACACACAGAGATACGCGCACACATCGCGGAATAATAAAACGGCCGCGTGATCCGATATATCTCTCCTCTGGCTGCTGCTACTGCTGCCGTGCGAAAGAAAAGAAAAAAGGGGGAGAACGAAGAATAATCTCCCACGCGCGCGCTCGCTCGCTCGCACCGCGCCTTCTTGTTTCTTCCTCCACCTCTCTCTCGTCTTCTCCCTCGACACACACCTACACACGCTCGCTCGGGCGCGCGATCGCTCATCGCCGCTGCTCCTTTTATATTATAACGGAAAGAGAGTGAGAGCGAGCGAGACGTGAAATCCCGCTACTGCGAAACTTTCAACGCGACGACGACGACGACATCTTACGTTATTGATACAAGAGCTTATCGACGTTGCGAGGAGGAATCCAATTTTTGCGCAGCCACGGGAAGCGAAATCCCGCTGCTCTATGTGTACGTGTATATATATATATATATATATATATAGGTGCGCGTTCGCGTCATTCTCACCTCGCGTCATTCCCCGGCTTCATTCGAATCGACACGCGCGCGGCGCCCGGGCTTATTCGCTTACGCGAGCATCAGCAGACGCGAGAAATGAGCTTTTCAGCGCGTCCTCGCTCGCCGAGACGCAAAGGATTGTCTACTACCGCTGCTGCAGCTTGTCTCTTTCTTCTCATTCTCTCTGAGGTATCGAGAGGAGACAAACGTATCAGACGCGCGTGGCGTGGTTTGATCGCTTCAAAGGCCAGAGTAGGGGGAGGGGCTGTCTTTGCTTCCGTCCCCATTAGAGAGCAGTGTTTCCTTTCAGACGCATGAGCGAGGTAGCCAGTTTTTCCTCCTTTGCCATCGCCACTACTGCCCCTGGCGAGACGTGTATTTGCGTATCGGTGTAGAGAGAGAGAAAGGGTTCAACCGCTATGGGAATTACGCGCGCGTCAGGGAGAGAGAGAGAGAGAGAGAGAGAGAGAGAGAATTGGGGATGCCTGCGGAGCTGGATTTTGCTGGATGGCGAAGGAGAAGAAGGGGCTATGAGAGTTGAGAGAGGAGATACTCGAGATATTTGTTGTGATGGATTCGAGTGAAATTACGCGTGGATTACTACGGTGCTTTGTGCGAATTTTTGGATTTGGTTGAACAATGTCAGTTTGTTGAGAGAAAAATACTATTTTTTTGTCTTTTTTTATGTACATAGTTTTGCGTATTTATTTTTGCATGTGCATGCAGTCGCGCGTGAACTATTCAATTTAACATCGAGTTTTGGCATTTGCAATAGCTCGCGTGGAAATTCTATTTTTACAGTTTCAATTTTGCGCGATGGCCGGACACGACTGTGTACACACGCGCGACTTTGTCGTAAGGGAGCGTGCGTGCTCAAAAGCTGAATAATCAAATTTCGCTAGCGAAAATCTGAAAAGAAAAGTTCGGTCAGAATTCCTAAAACGTCAAGATGGATTAAAAATATATGGTTTTTTGAACGGATTAAAAAGTTTTATGACAAATTTCTATTGTCTTATAAAAAAAAGTGACATATATACTACAGTTCGCTGTATTTCCGAGAAAAAAACTAAAATAGCACACGGCAAACTCTCAATATAAATCCATTATATTCTAATATAAAACACATTTTAAACAAAATACGGAATAAAAACAAAAGTAAAATCCATCTATATCGATTTACTTTTAAAAACATTCGACACATGCACAGATTTCCAACCTATAACGCACATCCACCCAAACGTAACTTACAACGCTCCGCACTGCACACTCACACACGTACACACTGCGCGCGCGCCGCTAATCTCCGCGGTCGAACCACCGTGGAACTTTATTAAAAGCCGGCCGAAAGTCCGTCGGTTGATCGCGTTGACGAGGAACCTCTACTCAGCAGTATCTCCCTCCATCCCACCAAAAACGGCCGAGGGAGGCGAATTCGCAAATGAGAGCGAGCGAACGCAGCGGTACAAACTAAGTTTATTTGGCCAATACCAATTTGCGCCGTACCGATCGACTCTCTATCTCTCTGTGTGTACGTGTAGGTGTGTTGACTAGCCATGCAGCGATTCCCGGTTTTGCGGTCGTGTCCTTCGAAAGCTTCTGCATGCGCATATTATGTATATATGTTGTATGCATATACATACACCGTGCGTGTGTTCAAGTCACAAAGTTCCTCAACCACTTTCGGAGCGAGAGAAGGTTAATGGACTCGAGGGGCATTTTTCTACCTCGGCCGCTTCATAAACATGCCAGGACGCGCAAGCGAGCGCGATTTTGAAAAATTGCCACGAAGGCGAGAACGCTGCAGCAGCAGCGACGGTGAGCGTTGATTGCGGTAAAAATTTATAGGGCAGTTATATCGGACCGGCGAGGCGCGTTGGAACACCTTTGTGTGTTGTTGTACTGCTGATAGAACGCGTGCCACGCGGCTGGGCTTCGCGGTTAAATTAGTTTTCTTCATTACCGGGCTACTGCAGAAGGGGGGAGGTGAAGTTGGCTCTTGGAAATATCGCGTTAGAAGGGCTGCTATACGGTGCTGCTGTACTTTAGCAAATTGTAGAAACGAGAATTTTTTCGGGCGAGATGGGAAAAGTATAATGAAGGTGGGTGTCTTTTATTTTGCATTTTTCCTTTTTGCTCCCTTTCTTTTTCGAGAAAAAAAATGTAAATTCTCGTGGACGACGATGGTGGGGCTGCTTCTTTGAACAAGGGGATAGTTTTCTTGAGTTTCCTTTTTTTTTATAATAAAAAAAGGCTTTTCGTTGGGGACGGGAAAGCAACGCGCAGCTCCCCGTGTAATGAGCGTTAGACAGTCTGATTATAATATTTTTTTAAAACAAAACATTAGCCCCTTTTACACCGCTAATATTTTATAAACCCAACTCTCAGAGTCTAAAACCACATTCACCCAGCAACGTTTTTATCTGAGCTGGCACACGTGCGCGAGTGCGAACCCCTCGCTCAGCGATTTCAGTATATAGCAAGCGCGCAAAACAGTATCTCCTTTCAGCGCATCACGCTCATTAAATTCCCGATTGTTCGCCTCCCGCGCCCCCCTCCTCCCCCACATAAATATCTCAGTCATCCACGCTCGCACTCTGCCTCCTCTCGCTATTTCAAAGACGACTCATATATATATATATCCATATACACACACAACTCACACGTGCGAATAGTCATAACGACCTAACCGTGCGAGGTGTATTCCCGACGCCATATAATGCACGGTCCCCTAGCAGGATACACACATGAATACTTGACGCTATACAGGTGGGGACCCCACACATACCCATACACGTACGTAGGTACGTATGCGATTCGTTTGCTTAGCTCTCGCTCGAAATAATACGCGTCGGCGAAAACGTCAGCGGCGGCGACCCGAAGCCCATTTTTACACCCCATAAGAGAGTCAGTGGGCCATTGTTCCTGCGCTTTGTTCGTATATACTCTGGCGTCGCTGCTGCTGCTGCTACCGCTGCTGCAGCAGGGCTGATTTAACGAGGAATTGTGGAGCGATAATACATCACCGCGCGCTGAAATACCGCAATGGCGCGCGCGCGTGTGCGATAGCTCGGATAATATTGTTGAAAGGCCGTCGCCACAACGGGCGAGCGCGACAATCGACGCGCGGCAGGTAGTTTGCACACACATGTGTGCACGCGTATGTGTGTTTATGTGTGGGTGTAGGATAGAGTAGAAGCGCGAGTAATAATGAAGGCACGCCGGAGACTTTTGGGAAAAATCCCGACGTGTCGTCGCGAAAGAGACTACATAGTCTTTGCCCCCAGGGGTAAAGACCCCCGAGTTCAGTGTGTAGCGCGCGGCGATGCGCGAAATCGTCGCACTGAGCGTGGTACGCTGGTGTGTAGTATCGATTAACGCGGAATTAACGGGAGAGATAGAGAGAGAGGCCGTATTTTCACGCGTGCGCGAGCCTTCACCAGCGCGCTACTTGCGACGATGGTATTGGGAAGTTTTCCCCCGTGGCGGTTATGAAGGCGACGACGAGGGATGAAGTGAAAGGTGGTAGTATTATTTTCAGACACATTGTGCAAGCTTTCGCGACTGTGTTTGATCAGCTTCGTTTGCATTGGGGAGGCGGGAGGAAGATGTTAATGGCTGTCTGCGACTCGTGTTGTTACGCGTGTATCGATATTCAAGTGTTTTATTATCACTCACGTTTCGTTTTTTTTTTTGCCGTGATATATGGATTAGAGAAATGCAAGAGCGCAATATAATTGTTATTTACATTTTTAGCTGATTATATTATTTTTATATTATAGACAGTATCGTAGAAATATTAAAGTGACATTAAAATTGATGAAAAAAAAATTTTTCTGTGAATCATTTTACCTGATATCTATTATGAAATCTCATAAAAAATAAATAACTACATTATACATAACCTGCGGTACAAAAAAAACCGTGTCCGCCTCCGGCATAAAGGATAAGAGAAAACACATAAGTTTCACCCTTCTTCCCAGCCTACACACACACATTTGCCCCGGCCGCGACATGAATAATTGATTTAACCACCGGGAAGCAAAGGGAAAAAGAAATGATAGACCATGAATGATTCACCTGTCGACAACTATAATAACTATTCTCGGTACA
>JAPYZO010001830.1:0-16500 GCA_030522905.1 Torymus flavipes
AATATAATCGCATAGAGTAAGTAAACCTCATTTATCTGTTTCCAAACACACACACACTCTATCACTCGTAGAAACCGAAACTATATCCCCGCACATCCAACGCCGCGCGGGCGAATTGAAATAACTTACATCATAATAACCCGATCGCGCGCGAAATTTCAGAAATTCACCGAAAACGTATATAAACCTCATATCCACCGCTAATCCTTTTATCACAGGCCAGAAACGCTGAGAACCACGAAGAATAATAAAAAAAAGAATCAAGCGTGAGAGAGAAACCGTAAATCCTCCTATTTATAACCTCACCACACCGTCAAAAATTTTTCTCGAACAAAGAAACGCATACACCATAGCTCCGATATACCCCTCTCCAATAAAAAAAGAAATCCCCGTGTGCGCGGGCGAAGCGGCAATCAAAATCTCTACGCGCGGCAAAAAATCGACCGCGTCGCCCTCGAAAACCGCCAAGCTGATCCTTTAAACACACCGCGCGCGCGCGCGCTCGCTCGCTCCCATAAATCGCGGCTGCACCCCCCACGATCGACCGCGCGGCCGTGTCCAATATTCCGACGTAACGCGGCGCGATGTAGCCCCCGGCGAACTATATAACACACGGCGACGGAACGTGTGGTGATTCGTTTTTCATGCAGATTGAGAGCTGGTTTTTTTTTCGAACGGGGGTTGTTTGTATGTTAAGTAGATGGTCGTTGGATGGGTTTTTTAAAATTAGAGAGAGGATGCGACGGTGGATTGAGGTATATAAATGTTTATGGTTTGTTTTGACGCGCTTCTCTCTCTGTTTTTTGGAGGCTGTAAAAGCGAGAGGTGGGTGGTGTTTATTACGGTATATATAACACGGCTCTTATCTCTCGTGTGCGGATTATTAACTGGCGCGTGTATAATACGATTGTAAATCGTATGTTTGGTTAGTGAATCATCAGGCAGTCACGGAGTTTAGCGTACACCTACATAAAACAATAGGAAAACTGTACTAAAACAGCGGCGCCTACATTGTTTCAAACAGCTATACCTAATTCCAATTCTAGACGGCCGATGTTTCTAAAACTTATTCGCGCGCGGCAACCCCCCGCGCCGAAGACAAACTTTCCATTATATACCTCCACACACGGCGGCGCCTCGGCCCCCTCGCCGCACTGCTCCAATAACCTAGAACCAGCGCGCATCCCTCACTTAAGAGAGAGCAAAAAAATACTCATCCCCCTGTGATACACGCACGCAACCCCGCGGAGAAATTTTCCGGACGCTTGCGCGCGCGCGCGCGCATTTGAATACGTAATTGACCTGGCGCTGAATAAATATAAACGTGAGTTTGCGCGACGACGGGGGGCACATATACACGTGTGTATATCGGTGCTGCACGTGCACGACGCGCGCGTGCGAGATGCAGAGAGTGAGAGAGACGATGATCGATCGGATCGCTGCGGGTGTAGTGGTAGTTAAGGTAGTTAGCCGAGTGCTTGTATACTGTGAGCGGGGAGAGAGGAGGAAGGTGTAATGTAGGATTTGTTTGGCTCTGATGTGTTCTTTTTGGGAGGGGGGTGGTTGTTGGGATAGCCTCGTTGGGGTATGTCGGGGATGGTGCATAAAGGAAGAGGTGATGCAATGTTTGGTTTGGGTTGATGTATGCGAATTTCCGATAGATTTTCGGAATGTATGTATACACTGAGGAAACAGTTAATAATTTTGTAAAAATTACTATACTTTCTGGTAAAGTCACAGAATGTAGAAATCCAAAAGATTACCATACTTATAAGAAATTTTGATGGAAATATTTTTTCGTATTTTAAGATAGATTGTAATTATTTTTGATTAATTTTTGAATTTTAAAAGAGCCGACGAGTTGATTTATTGCGATTTTGATTCACAGACATTATAGTAGTAATGATAAAACTATCAGAATAATATGTTGCAGTTTTAAATCGGTGAAGATGACGTCAGAAACCAGTTTTCCGATTGACTGATAAAATAGCGAGACTTATTGGAATTTTCAAATATACATGTTGTGTAATAAAAATTTTCAGAAATCAACCAGAATGATGTTTGAAAAGAAAACTACTAGTAGGCAGTCAATGAAGATTCTTTTTAGAGTTAACATCGCTGACACGTATAACTACAGGGAAAAAAATGTGGGGCAGACTCATTTTCTCATGAGAATTACTGCAATTTATATTTAAATATTGTCTTTTACATAGTAAAAGTTATGAAATAATAACAACGTTTACTAGAACTTGTAGTCATTTTTTAATGAAAGTATAAGTCCCTGCCGCGGTTACTATCGAAAATAATAATTTTTACAACAAAATCTTTCTCCATCCGTACATAATTACAAAAAAGAAAAAATTGCATTTATAAATCTTCAACTCTTGCTTTATTTTATAAAATCTAAATAAATATAAAAAAAAAACAACAACAACACCACAGCCTGACTCCTAGCGTACGATAAAACAGTCTCCTCTGCGGGTATATCTATCCTACATCTTCGAAACTGACATGTTGGAACCATTTCAAAGCTAACCTCAAACTTCCTCCAAAAACACCCATCATTCCCTCGCTTTGCGCGAACTCAAGACTCATCAACAAAGATGAGAACAATCTGAAAGTTCTCAACCACCTCACTTCACCTCATCACCCTCGCAAATCGACGCTTCTCCCTCGGCTCGCTACTCTAACCTCGCGCCCATCATATCACCCAAACACATCGATCGGCCGCCGCGAGCGCGAGCAAGGAACGCGGCTGCCCTCCTCTCTCGGGCTGTAAATTCACGCGGCAGCAGCAGCAGCAGCGCGGGCCGACAGAAAAATCAATTGATATAAAGCTGCCACGCCGTACGCGGCTATATAGCTCGGCGAACGTGCCTCGCGGGGCTTCCAGGGCATTTCCTTCGCTCTTTATCATCGTACTTACTACGCGGTGCGACTGTTAAAAAAAGCCGTCAATGGCTTTTGAATGCGCGTGTGATCCCCTCCTTCCGCTCTATAAGAAAAGAAGAATTATCCTTTCGCGCGTAATGGAATATAAATATAAATGGGTGGAGATACGTAACAATCGTCGTAATGTCCTTACGCGGCCCGTTTATATAAATCCGCGGAGAGAAACAAAAAAACAGTTACGGCCGCGTCGTCGTTTCGGAAAATATCACTACGCGCCGCTTAAGCAAGAGAGCGGATTTACGGCGGTATATATATAGCGGTTGAAAAGAAATCAATTCCCGCGCCGTTCCGCGTCGGACCCTGGATTCCGCATTAGCGCGAAACGCCGCAGCGCATCATATATATACTTAGCCTCGCCGGGGAGGAATGAAAAGAGCGCGCGTGCAGGTATTTGAATTTTCGACTGAGAAGTAGGCGCTGTGTGTGTACATAGATAAGAAAGAGAGCTGCGTTTATCAGCGCGAAGGTGATATGTACTTAAGATAGTATCGGCTCTCTAGCCGCGTGTATAGGCGCGCGCGACTTATATATACGAATATAAATTTAATTTTACGATTAACGCCCGGCTATACATAAGCTTTCGGTTGTGCGTATATGTATATGTGTATTTTGTAAGTTACAATGCGATAACTTTGGGCCTTTATCTTTGACATTGAATAAAGGATTAACCGCGACAATCGCCACGAGAGAGTTTACTCAGTGCTAATTAGACACGTCGTGATCATACACATAGCTGATTCATATTTAAACGCGGACTTACCATAATGGTGTGTATTTTCTTTTTACGCTGCGCTACGCTTTTGTACTAAAGACACGAGGCTTATATAAATATTTCCGCATTTTTGTCCGGCGCAAAGTGTATGACTCGACTTGTATCATGAATATTATCGCGTTCTGCGCCGCGATTAAATGGCATGAATAACACGTGTATTTTTATGACCGTGCATCATTACTCCCGAGCAACAACAACGCGCGTACGCGCACTTGCAAAAACTTGATGATAATATACCATAGAGCGCTATTTATATAACGTTGTAGTTATATTAATATTCGTTCCGAATTTAGGCCGTTTACCTTATACACGCATAATATGCGCGTGATGTGTATTCTTTTCTCTCTCTCTCTCCGGCTATAAGTCGCCGATTAAATATTTAAAAGAGCGCGCAGAGACGGGAAATAACATTTTTCCGTCGAATTAAAAAGCTCTTTCTCTTCTTATTCTTCTCGTCTTCCGCCACTAAAGTAAATCATTCACTTAATATATATTAACTCCGGTAAATAAAGAATCTTTGTATCTTCATTGTACTCATCCCCACCGCACACGGCTACTTATAATACACCTCGCAGTCACCTCCTTCACCTCGGTATTTCCTCCTCCTTCTTTTTTTTGTCGGCATCATTCCCACTTTGCCCGATCGCCGCGCACGTTTCCTCCTTCCATCCAACAACGACACAAGAATCTTATGAAATTGGATTCGACGTTGTCGTAATTCGCCTCCCGCACGTTTCTCTACCGTATTATCGGCGTCGACATCACGAACGCTCGCGCGCGAGATAATAATCCGAACGATTAATCTCTCCCCGCGCGATGTGCTGCTACCGGTCACGCTTTTTCGCCGTAGGTCGAAGCTCGCTGCACCATACTACACCGGCGCTTTTCTGGCACTCGAGTGTACAAATATATATATATATATAAGAAAATCGATCGACGACGCTTATGCGTGTACTGCACACGTGTCGTTCGTTGCGCCATATAACGTATAGAGAGAATGTAGTTGCTCAGTTTCCTTTGTTTATCCACACACACACGGCCCCCGCCGAAAGATCTTCTCTATAGATATATATGTATACTTTTGGATTGTTATAGCACGGTGGTATGTATTAAACCGCACACGATTATCAGCGGTGGCGGGGCAACGTTATAATATAATCCCGGTTTCGCGCGGCGCTGCTGATGCTGTACATATTATAATTGTATTATTCAGGTTCGATAGTATGCTTGTATGTGTGTGTATATTAATATTCCGTGCGGCTGGTGGCGGACCGCGTATACTATATATATATCGACGCGCATTGCACGTTGCATATACCAGGGACTACTGCAGAGAGAGAGCTAAAGCACACACGTTCCTTTTCTCCGAAGACGCGATGATAGCGCGCGACATTTCGAAAAAAGCAGCTGCCTCTCTCACCTCTAGACCTATTTTTTGGCGTTCCCGCAGCAATTCGATATAGATGTATACATATACACGGACACGTGCAGGTAATACGCGCAGTGCATAGCGAGGCGGCTTGTAGGTATATATATAGTTCGCCGCATTGCGTTCAATACCCCGCAAGCGCGCGCAAGGCAAGCGAGCGAGCGATTGTGTTTCGGTCTATAGCTGCGCACTCTGCTGCTTCGCGCGTCCATGGTGTCATTATTATTATTATTATGATTATTGTTGGTATAAGCTGGTAGTGTACAGTGGTATATAAACGGCGAGTCGAGTTGTAAATGCGAATTGTAAACCAATAATATAATCGTTCTCTATCTCTCTCGAAGTGCTCTTCACGTACCGCGCTATAGAGAAAAATTCAGTTACCTTAATTTCGTTTGCCAAGAAGAGACAGGTATATAACACATCCTTTCGGTCAAATCCAATTGTTGCTGTAAAGATCGAGAGGATTGTTCTCTCTCTCTCTGTCTCCGTTGTTAAGCGCGCGCGGAGATGTGCGCCACTTCTCGAAAAGAGCGCACGCGCGATGCTCTTCTTTTTAAAGCTGCAAGTATAGGAAAATATGTTGCTCGACTTGACGTCGCGAATGTTAAGAAGGGACCGATAGCGACGTTGCGTTTGCCCCCTTGGCACGTATTGTTCCCATTACACGCAGCGGATGATTGAATAAGCTATCTGTCTGTGTGTCTGTGTGTGTGTCTGCATTATCGCACCAATAAAATATAAATTCCGCGCGCTCTTTTGACGTTAAACTGTCAACGCGGAAAGTGGAAGAAAGTCGCGCGCATTTATACAAACTTATATACGACAATAACAATCTAGCTCTAATTAACGTGTCTCCCTGCATCTCTTACGCTTATGATAACGACTCTGACGCATCGACCGCGCGCTCGCGCTAATACAATCAGCATGCATAATTCATCTCTCCGCGGCTACGTCGCACGCTCGCTCGCTCTCTGGAAAGGTCGATCAAATAACGCAGTCGTCGTCGTACAGATATAAAACGCACGTACCGCGAGGAAAATATGCACGTATGAATATTTTCGTCGACTTTCTCCTCCCTCCGATTCCAAAACACCTCTTTCTCCGTAGATCGGTAGACTGCATAACCTGCATAGAGACGAAAAGAGGCCTTTTATTACACGCTCCTTGCGGTGCACCACCGCCACTGCACATACAATTCTGTATATATATATATACACACACACACACATACACGTGGAATCGATCGATGTGCACACACGAGAGCTGCTGCTCTATCGCCGCGAGATCTCTCGAGGTCAGCGCCGCCCCTGTTTATTATCGCGAGAGACCGAGCTGAGAGCTCGAGCGCCATTGCCAATTCCGACGAGAGAGAGAGAGAGAGAGACCTTGTCCGCTTTCTTTTGGCAGTGCAGCCGAGTGAGCGAGCGAACGCGGGAGGAAAGGAAGATTATTGGGAGAGGGATGGCGACCCAGATGGTATATTGTCGGCGGCGATTTCCATGCGCGGTGTTCGGGTATATGAATAGGGCGGTTTTGGCGTGGCTGATAAGGGGCGTTATTTATGTGGAGCGCGCGGGCTTTGTGGTAAAACGTGGGGGATAAAAAGTAGCGTTGATTCACTGTTTTGAGGTTATGAAGTGTCTATATGGTTTTAATGAAATTCTCAGTGGGAGTTGTGTTATCGGCCGCGAGAGTCATGTCTGAAGGAGTTGGAATTATCTGGCGATGTGCGAGTTGAAACGTGAATCACGGGGCTATTAAGTTGGTGACTCATTGTTGTCACACGTCGTCGTGCGCGGTTTGCCCACCTTGCGTGTATTTTTACAGCTTTGCTTGGATGTATATATAAATAGCCGTTTGTATAAGATCGGAGCTGCAGAGCGAATTAAAACTTTTGTGCACGCGGGAGAAAATATAGAGATATTGTCGTTGCCAGAGTATAATTGATCGAAAGTTTTTACGGTATATATTCGGGTCTTTTCATCATTTTTGGTTTTAATCATGCACAGATCTGGGAAAGTCTCAGAATTCGTTTCGTATACGTTTAATCGCTCGAATGAGAAATTTCAGAGAAAATGTCAAAATATACTTAAGGTTGTTACACTTGGATTATGAAGAATGTAAAAAAGGAAAGGCGTGGAGCTGTCGTATCAGCCAAACTATAAACCAACCAACATCTGCCCTTCGCAACTTATTTTGTTAATTAAATCATCATTTTAAAATCTTTCGAGCACTATTAATCCAGTTGTTACACAGCAATATACTCCGAGTTGAAACAAAGGACTATATACATTCCCATTCCATACTATTCCTCTATCCAGCCATCCGGAGTACATCAGCCCCGAAATTCCCTCTCTCCGCTTAACCTCCGATTTTATCAATCCGAAAAGCCAGCCAGCCGAAAGACCTTCTCTCCTCTCTCGGCTGTCGAACCCGCCCTTCCTCTCCCAGGACCTCACGGGAACCCAACCAACGCAGCGTATATAGCGTGCAGCCAGACGGATCGCGCGCCGCCACCGCCGCCCGACGACGACGCCGTTACACACAGAAACCCGCCGAGGCTGCTGCTGCTGCCGCCGCCGCCGCCGCCGCCGATCGATACTCGCCACTGGGTTTCGCTCTCGCTCTCTCTCTCTGCACCTTGCACAGAGCGCGCGGCGCACCGTACCGCAGCAGCAGCAGCAGCAGCGCGCGAGCAGCTACCACCACACCCTATCACGGTGGTGCGGCGCCCGCGCGTTTGCAGGTCCGATAAGTATGTCTGGTTTTTAGGAGAAGAGGGTCGTCTTTTTTGGGGGGAATGGGAGGGTTTGCTAAGGGAGAAAGTCTGCGGTCTATGGAGGTTTGGGAACAGGAGGATGGAGAAGTGGGCGCGGGATTTGGTGGTTTATGGATTGGCGATTTGCGAGGAAGCTGCGTGCAGGGATTTTTGAGGGAGAGGATTGGTAGTTTTTCGGGGGTTAGCGCGGGGAGGGATTTAATGAAGTGGTGGATTTGGGTGGTATATATATTGGTAAGGTATTGTTGTGCAAGTCGTTGCAAACAAAGAAAGTTTGTTCGCGTATAGAAACAAGTATATATTATATGTATACTGGCAGCAGTCTTGTGTGTGCATGAAGAGCGCATGGAAAACTTTTAATCAATTCGTTAACAATTTGCTGGAAATCCGAAATTTCAGAAAATATATTATAATACACTTCTATGCAGGACTTTTGTTTATATCTATATACCTATATATTATACGCGAATTTCAATAGAGCCATTCAGAATCACGAAGTCCGCTGTGTTATAAAGCTGAATGGTTCAATCAAATATGTACCTTTCCCCCTTTGTTCCGGCCACTTTCCAAAGCGTTCATTCGAAATATCTATATACCTATATGTACATAAAGTACGACAGAATCCATGCACCCATATATTCGCGTACACAACATGCAGTAACAAAAAATATTATACATACGTGTAGCTCTATAAATTTATAAACTAATAAAAATGTGATGTACAAATGTTCGTTAAAAATCGCATCAGACATATTCTAACGAAATATGTCAGCTATTTTGTATACCCCGCAATGCGCCGCGCATTCTCAAAGCTCCCCTCCGCGCAACTTTTTAACCCATTTCCGCAACAATCCCAAAAACAAAATGCCAGCTCTCTCTCTGTCGCCGTGTGCCTTTAATAATTCAGAAAAACTCGCGCGCACTGCGACGCTATCAAAACAGATAAAACTCTTCCTCCCCCCCCCTCCCCTCTTACCCGCGTCACATTGCTATCTAGGTCGCTCAACCGCTCGCTCGCGCCATTAAATTTCAAAAGTCCGTGTGCATATATACCCCCGAATTCTCTCCTTTTCCTCGCGTTCTTGCAGTTTGTCAAAACGGGAAAAAACTACACATCCGCCAGCGTCGCGCTATTCAACTATTCGCTCCCGGATTTTCTTTGCACGAACGCGATCGCGGCCAAGTGGTCCGCGCGCGCGTGAATCGAAAAGCCATGAATCACGATGATTTCCTTCTTCTTTTTGTGCAAGGAAGCGAACGAAAACAGTGATTAACACGACAGTGTATAGTTGTAGGTGTGCGGTAAATAGTTACGGAGGTTAGTGTAGTATACCGAGAGGTCGAGAGTATGGAGTTTGCTAGTGGGAAATTGTGTCTCTCTTTTTTGTTGCTGTTTTTTTTTCTCTATTTATAAATAGTTGTTTGCGGCGAGCCGCGCTGTAATCGACAAATATTTGTTGCAGAGAGTATACTGGAACTTTGTTTATTTGCGCGTAGTTTTCAGTTTGCGCTGACTTTCCGTTTTGTACAATATTTAATCAAGATTCACAGTTATAAATAGACACTTTGGATCTCTCTTTTTTCTCTTTTTTAATAAAGTATATGAGACACGATATATATTAATAGTCGGATGTGTGAATCATCAATCGCCGAGCGAACTATTCTCAACTTGGTTCTTTGAAACGCAATCTTCTTGAATTACTCTATTTAATATCCTTTATAGTCTTTGTCAGGCACCCTTCGTCTAATCTAATCAACGTTTCCAGATTAATTAATTAATCGCGCTAAAATTAAAACTGCATGAAAATTAGTTCACTCTCGACTATACTTACGCGCTGTCAGAGCAATTAAATAATTTGCCTCCTTTTGGAGTAATTCTAAAGCGCATTTCCCGAGCAGAGTCACATAAATACGCCACTCAAATAAAACTCGAAATTAATTAGATGAAGTTATAATGCCACAAACAGCTCGATAAACAGACTTTGAGGAAAATTTATTCGAAAATTGTCGTGCATTTAATTTTAGAAGTCGTTGCGAATTCAGACGTTTCCTTCTTCTCCCCACAAATAATATATCGCTTTATAGTCCCGTCTATCAGATTTATTACGAAAAAAAGCTAGGCTTTTCAAAACACCCGCTAGAAAAAGTGTAATCTCTGTTATTAAAATCATCGAGCGCATTGCTGATAGGTAGTCCGCGCTGCCATCGGCGAGTCTGTTGACATTTGTCCAGTGTAAACATCTTTCAGTTTCTCTCTGACACTCGTGTTATGATTCATCAGCAGCACTTCCAGTTATTCTCTTTCCAGCCAATATCTTATCCATTTACATAGTACAGAGGGAAAATTAACGTTGCGGGTATAATAGGTATATATATGTTTGTGTGCATAAAATAGTGTAATACACACGTGCGCGCGAGCAAGCAAGAACGTCAAGTAGATAAATCAGAGGAATCATTGTTTATTGCAGGAAGAGCACGGCGGCGGCGGCGGCGGCTCATTTTTTTCCATTCCCCAGCTGATGAAGAGTTATGAATGCGCTAATAAACAGCGTGTTTTAGCGGTATTAGTCGCGCTCGGTTCTTCCTCTCTCTCTCTCTGTCTCTTTTTCTTTTGTTATTCGTGTCCCGGTAGTGTATACCTGAGTTAACTCGGTTTTCGTGTGACACGGGGAATTTAGGTGAAAAATTTGTCCGGTTATATACCAGAGACAGTGATGAATGGTTCATCTTATATATTATAGATTTGATAAAGTCCGAGCGAAGGTCGGTGCGCTGATAACGAATTTAATTACATTGCCTCTTATAATCAGATGTTGTTTGTAAATATGTCAGTACGAGCGATATATCCTCGATCAAAACAGAATAACGAAAATTGAATTGTGCAAGCACACGTATAGTGTATTTAATATACTTTAACGTTCGAAGTCCACTAACTTTTTTCTATTCTACAACGTTAGAACAACATTATATAGCAACCCACTTTGCGTAGACACGTTCTTCCCGACAAAAGAAGGAACCATCAAAGCTCGCCCATAAACCGTCTCCTCGCCGCACTCATCTCCGCACACCCGCGCCTTTTACAAACCTAAACGGCTATATAACCCTCGCGCGTGTACCCATAAAATCCAAGAATCATTAAACCAACACTCAGCAGCATGTCAGCTGTTCCCTATACGCTATACTCCCTCACTATACACGACAACATATATACATATATATAAATATATCTGATTAGAACCCGGGCCCCGTATTATAACAGTACCTACACTCGCGCGTCAATATGTGTTCCTTCTGTGCTATAGCGCGCTCTCACAAAGAGAGGAAACGGGGCGCTGCACTTTTTGCCGCCGCCGTCTCGGCTTTTCACTTTCTTCGCGGCGTAGTGTATATATACGCATGTGTGTGCGAGAGATCAGTGCCCCCCGCGCGTCGTATAAACAGAGAGCAGCTGTTGGCGCGTGAGAAAGACTTTCGGAAATTTCTCGAGACGATGGCGAGTAAGAGAGAGAGAGGCTAATAGGTCCTCTAGTTGAGAGGCGCAGCGTGTGTATATAGGGGTTTGTATATAGCGAGATGTTGTCGTCGTTGTGGGGGTATTATATACAGCGGAGAGACATGGGTTTTGAATTTGGAGTGCGTGGTACTAGTTGAAAAATTTTATAGTTATGGTTTATATAAATTTAGCCCGTATTATATACGCTGCAGGATGATCAAAGTCGAACGCATTTATATATTGGGTTTCATTGAGGCACGGCTAGTATAGTCGGCTAATTATAGCGAATTAAAGCGTGATTTATTAAAATAAGACTACAGCGATCGATACTCCGTCTCCTCCGTCTATCGCCTATAAAAAAGAATATTAAAGGTTATTTATAAATAAGACCCTCATCTCCGTACTCTCTCGAATCGACTTTATAGTTCATTAACAGTCACTCATATTATATATACACATCGTATCTCTCAGCCACAGGATTTTTTTTAATATCCCACGCAAATTTCCAGAAACCAATTCCACCAACAGGCGAAGAAAAATCCCCGCTCGCTCTCGCGCGTTCCTCGAATCACTCGTTTACGGAGCAAACATCACGTCGCTGCGAAGAAGAGGAGAGAGAGAGAGAGAGAATTCCGAGACGAGCGTCTAACGAGTGCGGAGCGCTCCTCCTCAACAACGCGCTATTACGTTACGAGCGGGAGAGAGAATCACGAGCTGCCGCGGCGCTCCCGCGAGAGAAAATTAAGAGCATCCTCTCCAACATAGTCTTTTTCTTCTTCCTCCTCCTCTTCTTCTTCGTCTCTCTCTCTCTCTTTCTCTCTCTCTCTCTCTCTCTTACCCAAGTCAAACACATAAAGCTCGAGAGAGCGAGCGCTAGTGAAAGTAAATACACGCGCGTGGGGAGCCGTATAATACACGTGTAAGAGGGATATATAGAAAAAATAATCCCGAGTCCTCCGCCTACTCCATGCTTAATGAGAACGAGAGGCGAACGGATAGTACCGATCGCGCACATATGTCTGCAAGAACAGCAGAAGTACGGGAAAAGCGTCTCGTCTCTTATATACACTCGCCGCCACGACAGCAGATGTGCATAGCCGTCGCCGGTCTCTTGTCAAGTGGGAAAAGCTGGCACACACGTGTGTGTATATACGTATATACTAAAAATTGCTCGCTCTGTATGTGGTGTTCGTACAAAACGTCGCTCACTCTCGCTCTTTTTCTACACATCATGCAGCCGCGTTTATTGGATTACGCGCTCATTGCGGAAGTGCGGAACGCGCGGGGGGCCATTGTGCGCGTCGTTATATGCGTAAGTGTTTTTTCGGCACAATGCAGTCGCCCGCGTGTATGTATAATGAACATATATATGTATAACGTATAAGGGAGGGAAAAGATTGACGGCTGGCTTTTAATCGAGCAACTTTATACGCGCGGTAACTGAATTAAAACATATATACGCGAGAGAACGTCCGTCTCGACGAGAGTAGACTTGGCGATTTTCAATACTTGATATATTTAACGTTTCTTTATAGTCGCAGCCGCGTGCGACGAATCGATTTGGGTGCCGCCGCCGCCGCCGCCGCCATTGCCGTGTGAATAATGAAGCAGCACATACGCACGGTACATATATAGGATACGCCTCGTCGTTGCTCGGTGCATAATTCAAGACTGATTTGAGGAATTTTAGTTTGGAGCGACGTTATATAGTTCGTATACGTGCCCCGAAATAGACGCTCGATATATACATTGATGATGAATTTTGCGGCATTGCAGTCGATCGTATTTTTTTTCTCTATTCGCGGATGCGTCTCGTTTGCGCTGCAGGTGCAAAACATGCAAGAATGTGTGCATACTGTTTCTCCTATATATATATATATAGTTTCAAATTGATTAAGACGGCTGTATACATAAACAAGTGGACATACATATAAACACCCGCACTGCCGCTTACATTCGACCTTTATACCCTGCACCCGTACATTGACTTTTCGTCCGACACCTTATATATAACCAAGCACCCTATATATGCAAAACTTTACTCCAACCCTAGCACCATTCGCGGTTAGGGTAAACGACCCATAGCGCACCTGCCTTCTCTCCCGTATCCGCGTAGTCCGCGCACAGCCCTAAAAAAAAAAAGAAAGAAAATGAATATAACCCTCATTTCAACCACTGCCGCGCGCGCGCGCCGTAAAGAGTCATTATCCCTCCGTGTATATATAATACACTCTCGGTTGTTTAAAGCACCCCCTCGGCCCGTTTTTACAGCCTGAAAGCGCAAAAATGCGCGCGTATTATACAGCGGCCGTGATCGCGTGTTACCTACATACACATGCAGCAGCTCTCGCGCGGGTTACTAGCCTTTTTCCAGCGAGCGTAGTAGTTCGCATCCCCGCGGGCAATCTCGGCCAATCCTATTAAACAATTAAATGCAGAAAACGCGCGTCGTCGCAAGGTATATAGATATATAAAGAAAAGTGTCTGTTGTATGGCTTTACCGGCGAATGTCACGCGATTCGTCGCATTCCGAGCGCTCGCGTCTTATTCTTCGAAGAGACAGAGAGATATGGAGAGAGAGAGAGAGAAGATCCTCGGCCTGGTTTGAGCGATCGATTAGATGATCCCCAAGGGGGAGAGAGACTGACTGGTGTGCGATGAGTTGTGTGTGATGCTTTTGCGCGAAGGTAGGTCTTTGTGTTGACGAGGTTGCAAGCGCGCTCGGTTCCGCAGGCGTGTACGGGAATATTAGATCAGCAGGATTAAGTTATACAGTGCGCCGTTTATTTAATATATCTTGACATTTTTTTCTTTTCGCACTTGGATTTTGCTTCGTTCGCTTTACATGGAGAGATTAATTTTTAACAATTAGCAAACTGTAAAGTGATCCGTAGTCAGACCTGCAATCCCATACTTTTTGGCACTCTTTACCAAGCGTTTTGTACATTTTACAAAAAGTATAAGAAAAAATGCCTATAAAGTTTGGTAAAAAAAGTGGTGTTATGAGGTCTGATTCCCGGTTACTTGACAGTTTCGTAAAAATAACCAAACTTTTAGTATAATTTTTACGAATTTTTTTCTCTCACGGTATATATTAAAGCGAAAATAACCTTTGTTATATACGATAAAACTTTTCGAATTCAAGATTCCCATTAACCTCAATGTTATAGACATTTTCGCATCATACACCGCTTATCACGTTAACTCGGCGATAGAATCGAAGGTAATCTTCATAAACTTCCCACAACCGTCCCACTCTCCATCTCTCAACTCAATATATTCCCAAATGCACACCCCGTACATATACATATACTGATGAAATGGCACTACCTAACTCTCCACAGGCGCGCGCAGATATCGATATCACTCGTCTCGGTTCCCGCATGACACAGCTCTCCTCATCATCGACAGAGCATTGGGGGTGGGTTATGATAGTAGTATCGGGGTTTTGACTGCGGATAATTGCGTCTTCGCGAGGAGGGAAATCGGATTAGCGCTAGCTAGCTAGCACGCGGCAATTTGTCGTCGTCGAGTTGTTGAACTCGGCCGCCGTGCATTTCTATAAATAGCGACGCGCCGCGCTGCTGCTACTGCGGCAGAGTTGAGGATTCAATCCGATTTAGCGAGTGTATGTGGTTATATGTGTGTGAACTATAATAGATTTTTAATATGTTAGGTATTCGGGGTGATGCAAGGGATTTTAATTTTGCGCCGTGGCTCGATCGAGGGGATATATTGGTATATATGTGTAATGAGATTATACGCGCGTGCAATCTGTAGGGGGATGATGTGGGAAAAAAGAGTATTTTTAGATTTAAAAAAAGGGAGAGGGATATTTTCCGTGGGTTTACGGGCACACATGTGTATACGTACAGCTTGTTGTAATGGATATAAAATGAAAAATGTCGCGGATATCGAGGATTTGTAGAAAAAATTGACCACTGTTCTGTCCCGATTGTCGACAGATGAACGCTAGAAACACCGGTTGATAAAAAAAAATAGTAGTACTCGGTAAGCCGTCATAAAAGCGCACAGCATAATGGCACATAATATACGTGCCAATTACAGTATCGCTTCCACGATTTACGACAATCATTATCGCTGCAGAAGATCGCTTTTCACGTTAATATTTTCCCGCGCGTAAAAAAATCCAACAATATATATCGGCCACTTCAGCCACCCACGCGCAATACAATGTCCCGTAAGGTGATGTCACTTGTGACAATAACGGCTCTTCGCGCTAAAATAAAAGAAAAAAGATTGCGGGAACACCTCGACGAGGTCATTAAAAAGAACCCGTCGGCGCTTTTTCGCGCTAATTGTCGCGAATCCGCGTGTGAGCCTCTATAACAAGCGCACGGTTTCACTTTTATTGGCTGAAATTCGCGGCCGATTGAGCGTCCTCAGATTTTATCGCCGCGCGCGTGCGTGGAAAATCGCAGCTATAAGTATATTTTTGTTCGTGTACTGCGGAATTCTTCTTGTTTGTGGAACCATGGCATTGAGACGCGTGGATTAGTATGTCGCGCGCGTGTTGAAGATCGCGGAACGATGATGTGCGCAAGTAGAGAGACGCGGAGAGGAAGAAAAAAACACGCGAGGCGGAAGGGTATGGTAATTTTTCTCGTACAGCGAAGAGTACAACGCGCGTTATCTGCTGCGCGATACCTTGAAAGAGCGTTGAACCAAAAATATATATAAATACATACGAGCCGCGGTGTATGTATATTCGTGCGTTGTATACTCGCGGCTTTTGTGTGTGTGCGGATCTCTCTCTCGACGTGAGAAAAATTTATTTATTTTCTTTTTGTATTTGGTCTCCTTGGTAGCCGAGAGTTATGGGCGAATGAGCTTTCCGAAGGTTTTCGGGGCTTCGAGACAAAGTCTTTTATTTTTCGTTGAATCAACACATAGTGCAATAAAAAGTGTCATTTTGGTTTCCTTCAGACATACTCTTATCAATTAAGCATCATGAATATATAATAATAATATAATATTTTTTATTTATTTGTATAATACAAAATAATTAATTTACAATGTACCTTCCCGCATTCGCACAGGGTTATGCCTGT
>JAPYZO010001831.1:0-17299 GCA_030522905.1 Torymus flavipes
TACTACTTTATGATAAGCAACTTTGTAACTCAACCACCTGTGTTTATTTTTTGTACAAAGGGCTTTAGCCCGTCTAATAAAATAAATAAATAAATAAATAAATAAATATAGTGTAAGTGTCCCGATTTGTGTGCCTGAGTCGTATGTTCAAATAGACTCAGACACATAAATGGGGACACTTATACGCCCTAGTAGGTGGTAAACAAATAATGTTTATGGGAGACGTTAAATAAAACAAAACTTTTATTTTAGTGTAACACCAGTATCCAGGCCTCTTTGCGGTGCTGTAACTAGAAGTGGAAATCCATGCAGACTATTAGCATCAAAAGGACAAACTTATTGTCACAGACATGTTTCAGGTTCACCTGGTATGGGTGAATTATAATTAATTTTTCATATATATAGCATTCTTATGGTCAAGTTATTGTTAGCTATGATAAACAAAATTTATAACGTGTAGCTGGTCTCATAGTGTGGGAAAATTTTTTAAATTTTTACTTGAATTTTAGCTAATTTAATGGTTAGTTTTGGCTCAGAATGACTTGTATATGAGCAAGTTTAATATTTCTTATTTCTATTTATTCAATTTTTGACTTGTACATAAAAGAATTTTGTATAATGACATGAGAGAGCGATGTACATCGATTTTTGTAATTTCACAAGATAATTGAATTTTGTAATTTATGTAATCTAAACGTAAAAGGATATTCTACATTATTTGTAGAACTTACCTTTACTCAACAAATTACATTTGTTATAACCTTAAGAATGTAAAAATTACAATTATCAGAAAATACGTAAGTGTAAAATTACAGCTTCAACTTGATTGAACACTGATGACAGTATTTTCGAATATGTAGAAGACCTTACTTATGTCGTATAACAAGACCACATAATCTATGATTAGAATTAATTTAGCAAGTGTTGTGAAAGGAACACAATTCAAGCATGATTAGTCGTTATTTTTATACTAATAATTTAAGAAATATCTTTGATATAGAAAAAATGGCATGTGAGAAATGCGAAAAGATAACGTGTGAGTTAGAAGTATTTTAATTTATAAAATATATATCATCAGTAAAATGTATTACAAATAATAAATTAATCGCAATAAGCCATATCATACTGTGTACAGATTAAGTTATTCGTAAATTCTAGAAAATAATTAGTCCCCTCGTATCCCGCTCCAACGATCAGGTCATGCAAATTGCAGTAGTTTCTTCCATCGTCGAAAATTGCGTACCAGTATCTCGTATTCGACTCAGCCTGCAATATTTTAAAGTGATGATATATAGACACATTTAATGTGCACTTTTCGTTTATTTACCAGAGCAGTGCATCTGTGGGTCGGCGAATTACTGAATACCATATCGATATCGTCGATGACATTGTACTTTTGGTGTATGCGAAACGCTCGAATCGTGTTATTCTCCTGAGGTGACACATTGGTAATCTGCAATTACAATATGAATCTTTCAGTCTTCCTTTCTCCTCCTTCAGTATATCGATACAACTAAATCCCATATAGCACTAGTTTACTGTATTACCATAACTATTGTTCAACCTGGCAGTACCTTTTCTCAACCTTCCCATTTTTGTAAGTACTCCCATACTATACGACAGAAAAATCTCTACCTTGTACAGGCATTTGAAGCCGCAATACTTGTAGTTCGACCACTGGACGATCTGGCTGCGCATCCGCTGTATCACATAGTCGCAGGGCTCGCCGAACTCCCTTCATTTCAACGGAACCAGGCGCGAGAGAGAGAGGCCGAGACCACACCGGAAAATAAAACACAAGCCGTATATATTTATTTTATTTACCTCTCCTTCTTATCGGGCTTCACGAAAACCGATATTTTCTTAAAAACTCGAGGCGCGCCGTTTTTTCGCGGCGACGGCGCGGCGGCAGCTTGAAAGGCAGCGCGTCGTATATTATTCCAAGCACGCTGGGGGCGCGCATATAGTGTGTATGGGGGCCGAAAAGGCAAACAAACGCGAGAGAGAGGAGTACGCAGCGGGACTTTTATGCGCTCGCGAGCTTGAATGACGAGTGCCGGTGATGGTGGGTATCGGTATATAGGAGGAGGAAGAGATATAGTGGCGATGATGGGATTTGTGTTGGGAGTTTTGGATGTGAATTTTTTGGAGTTTTTATTTTATAATAGTAAAAAGTAAGGAGTCTCTGAACGGTGGTCAACGTGTGGACAAAGTATCTCGTACTCGCGTATTTTAATAAGGTAATGAAATCGGCATGCAATCACTGTATTTTACGTCTATGAAAACGTGAGTATTTGACAGAGACAGTCCTTTGTGGAAAGAGGATATGGTGAAGGCCGATCCACTGGAGCAAAAAGGATTTTCAAAAATATGGAGTAATTACTATTTTCACCCCGGTGGATTGGCCCTCATCAGATCCTCTTTCCACAACCAATTGATATTATGGAGGGTGACACAATTTCTGATAGAGACAGTGTCTCTTTGCTTATGTAATCTAATATTAAATATTAATCAATAATAATGTATAATTGTATTAGACTACAGTAACAGATTTACCATTTCACTAAGCAAGAGGCGTGTAGAGGATAAGGGAAGGTTAATTTCACGATGATACTAAACAGAAATATTGCCAAAGCAAAGAGAATGAAAGACCGGATAGACAATTTTCTTCTCAATTTGGTAGTTCTGTGTTCCAAACTTTTATGTTCCGAAGTCGCGATGGTTGCTTCTAAAAAGGAAAAAAAAAATTACTCTAAAATTACCTGTGATGAATTTTTATAATGTCATAATAGGTTAGCATAACGTACTTGCCTGGTTGTATTGTGAATTCTCGTTTTCGCACGCAGTATCGAACGTCGTTTCGTAAGACTGTTTTATGGATCGGATGAATCTGTAGCTTTTCCAATTTTAATATCGTAAGGATCGAGCATTTTAAAATAGTGGTCATGGTTCCCTTATTCTCGTCATGACTACGCACTGCTAAAACGGTGGCGATTGATAAAATAAACAATGAAGTTGTCTTCTTACTGTAATGTATAAATTTTCCGTTATAGGTACGGGTGCAAAAGTGGAATTCGAATACCATAAGTATAAGCTTTAAAAATCAGGAATAAAGTAAAACTGAACAACTTTCATATTATTTTTAATTGGGATTGTCGAAACACTGTGCACTATTTTTTTATATAACATATGTAAAAAATAATGAAACTCCGTCGATTTTATGCATTGGCCCCTCATTTTTAAAATTTATAATATTCCATTTGTGTTTCAACACACACCGATTGAACGAGTAATTCATTAATTAGTCAATACAATTATGTTTTACTTACTTTCATGGTAGAACCTGTATATTTATAACATCCTTAAACAATAACTCCAATACAATATAGATCAGAAATCCACAAAATAGATTAGTAAAAGGATTGATTTTTACCAATCAAATTAAGTGAAATTATTTATAGACACCTTTTTAAAACCACATCAATTATAAATAGTTTGTATACAATGCAGTTTCGTCAAACCTTCTTGCACCGTAGTCCCAAAATAACAGATATGATTGACAGGCCAAAAATAATACACGCATATCCCAATAACTCTAGCCACCCGTCATACACCTCAGTCGAAAATTACAATTTTTTTCCGCACCCCGCCCACAAATAAACCCGATAACTCCGAAAATACCCCGCTCAAGCGCACGGGAAAAAAATCCCTTTCCCCCGTCACGCACATGCGCAACCCTTTTATAATAAGCCCGTGTGCGTGTACTCTACCTATACGTCTCCCCCTCTTTCCTCAGTCAGCGCGCGACTAATTGAAAAAGATCGAGAGGGAGAAAAAAAAAATTGTCCCTGTCAGACGTCAGTCGCGTAGCGTAGCGGCGACAGCGAGCCCGCTCTTTGGTCGTGCCGCCCGAGCGCGTATATAACTCTTCGGTGTTTTGGTGCGACTTGAGCTTTATGATGGGGGTATGTATTTGTATGTGTGTATACGCGTATGACTGTGTGTGGGAAGAGTATTTTTGAGATCGGCTGGTGGGTGATGCCGTTTGGGCTTTGTTGGAGTTATAGGTTTTGGAGTGAAGGATGTTCCTTTAGATTAAGGTTTTACTTTTATTGCGGCTTTCGGTTGTGATGAACTGATCACACATGGCGCGGTGGAATAATTTTTCAAGTTATGGTGTGGTTCTTTGCATATGCATAAATTAAATCTATAATAGTGTATGAAAAATGAAGAAAAATATAGTTACAAGGAGTGTCTCAGATCCCGATTATGAATTCGGCTAAAACCTCGGGATGTTTTGAAATGTCAAAATATAAAGAAAACTGCAATATTATATACCCATTAACTAACGTTTTGACTCGAGTTATCTATAATTCATACACTTTGTTTAAAGGAAATTTTGTAGAAAACGCTCTTTTCCAGACGTTTATAATTCAATTTATATCAATGCACCACACATTGATATAAATATTTTGTTTTGCCTCACATGCAATTGTAATTGTAATAATAGAAAATAAAACTAGAGAAAACGAGGTTTCATTTGTATTTTCAATATCAAACCATATTTATTCTTTCCAAATTTATGAAAGTTTGAAGTTGAGCAGTAAAAATATACCAAACTATGCATGAAGTGAATCTGCGAATTTTAGCAGTCTATCAGTGTATTTTGGTTTCTCAACTTGGAACTTTCATAACTTTGGGAAGAATGAAAACTTTTTTATATTGAAAAAAAAACAAATAAAAGCTTGTTTTCCCTAGTTTTATTTTCTATCTTTACGATTGTATGTAAGGCCTTTATAAATTAAATTATAAATGTTTAAAAGGGAGCATATTTTACAACATTTTATTAAAATGGAGCTTAAATTATAGATAACTCGAGTTTTTCAAAGTGTTACAGCCTAATATTGCTGCTTTTTTCATATTTTAACTTCCAAAAATGATGATCCATGATCCGAATCTGAGACACTCTCCTATTTAGTCTTTTGCATACTTGTAAACTATTCATAAGAATACTAACGATATTCAATAATAGACGCTAAAACAGAAAGAGCTAGCTCAAACTCCCTCTTATAAAGGAATCATTTTCATTAAAAGCAAAACCTTAAAAATATATTTACATAAAATATATAATCTTTTTCCTAACCACCGTCATCATACCTCCTAAACAATTGCACAATTCATCACTATACCTCGCAAGATCGATCTCCTCTTTCCCCAGCCGCGCCGCCACACGCAGCAAAAACGGCGTCTCATCCGTCTCACATGAATCAGCGCCGATGATGAGAAGATAGCGTTGTATACCGGCGGCCCATCATCATTCCGCTAGAATCGTCAAAAAGTGACCGTACAGTCCAAACAATAATTTCTTGAGCCCCACCGTTTCAACCGTTCTTTTACTGTACGTTCTATGTACATGTATGTATATATAAATGCCATAAACGGCATATGTATGGGAGAGAGAGAGACGAGAGGAGAGAGAGAGAGCTTAGTTCCGCGAATGTGGGTCAGCGTAACGCGGAATGAATGCCCATAGTGTCTTCCTCCTTTCCAGTCGCTGCGTCTCGCGCTAAAACGAGAGTCGAGACGCGCCGCGCGCGCGTATGGAAGTAAAGTATACGCTTATATATGTTCTCCTGTGGCGTGCGGCTTTTCGCTGGGTTTTTGGTGTGTAAAGTGTGCGTGCGCTTTTTGAGAGAGAGAGAGAGTTAGAGTGCTGTTTTAATGAATATTAATGAACGTTATGAATTCTGTATTGTAAAAAATTAGAATGTTTAATGTACAAAAAGAGACAGTTATATACAGTAAACTTTGAATAATCTATGATGTATAAGTCGTAAAATGTAAAAATAATTATTTCCAAAATGAAATCTGCAAAAGAAAAAATCTTCAATAACAAACAACTCTGTCCATTTACCTCCAATAAACCCCTGTACACATATCCATATACTCTCGCATCAATAAACAACAATTGCTCAACGACCTCACAAACCCCCATCACGTCGGTGCTGCACTTGCGCACTTCCTGCGCGCAATCATCCACCATCAATCCTCGCTCTCCCAACCTGAACCCATCGCATCCTCCTCCCCCCCACAAAAAAGCTCCGAACAAGTCCGTTAGAATTTTAACGTCGATGAGGAGTAATTCCTCCTTTTTTCACTCTCTCCCTCTCTCTAAAGGGCTGTGTTGCTGCGCGCGAAGGGCAAAAGAAGCGAGAGAGAAAGAGAGAAAACGACGTTGACGTCAATTTCGTCTCCTCGTTTCTCTCGCGTGCGTGCAGCTGCCGCGCGCGGCGAGTAGGCGACGTGAAATCCGGTTCACACGACCCCGACGACGAAGCGGCTCCCCAAGCGCGTCGTCGTCGTCGTCTTCGTCTCTTCTTCCTTTTGCTTCTCTCTGTCTTTCTTGCTGAGATATATGCGTGTGTGTGTATGTGCGATGGTCGTGAAAGACGCGCGGTCGCGACTTTTTGTTGATTTCGATTATGTGGGGGAGTTGTCTGTATATATATGCATGAGGTTTGAGAGGACTCTATGTTTGAGGAAGTTTATATTAAAATGGAGTTTTATTATTGTTTGAGAAAATATGTATGAGAAAAATAATTACATAAAATATATGTACCCGCAAATACACTAGGAAATTTTTGTAATATTTAACAATTGATGAAACGGTAAGTATATTTATAGTGAGTAATGATAATGGTAAAAGCACCAAGAACTGAAAAAATGTATTGCAGTATCTTATAAGACCCAGTTATATATTTCAATAGATTGCAATTAAAAATCGTATCTTTGCGTTTAATTTCGGTAAGATTACGAATTAACTCTTATTAGATCAAAAATAAAATAGTACGCATATCCTCCCTCCTTTATCCTACTCTCGATACCAAAATAAAAACAAAAATCGAACAATAATTTACCAAATTGAACACATATTTACAAAAAAAATCCCGACACACATCTTCCTCCTCGACCCCTATTGCAAAAATACACGTTCACCAGCCCCCAGCAGTCATCCGCCAATACTGCGCTGCATCATCCTTAAACCGGAAACGGCGCCCCGTGTTCGCCTATAATGAAATATTACGCCGCCTCTCGTCCGCGCGCGCGCTCGTCCGTATATCTGGACTGTGTCGTCGTCGGAAGCCCGCGCCGAGAGTCCATTAGCACGTACCCGTGAAGGCGCATATATACATATATATTTTTTCGACCAAAAAGAGAGAGACTCGCAGCGTTTCCGTTCCCTTCCGAGAGCGAAATCCTGGAATCGTATATACCGCGCGTGTTTTAATGATCCGCCCGCCCCCAGGTTCGACTAATGGTCCGCCACAGCGGCGCTGCGTATATGTATATAGAAGGCAATAGCTCAATAAAGACGACTATAAAACTGTTTATACGGCTGTGTACCAGCAGTGTGTCGCAAGTTTGCGCCCGTCTCATTAGGGATTTGAGATATATACTATATTGGATTGTGTATGGTAAACAGCCCCGAGCTAATTAAAAGGGCGGTTAAGTGTGTATAGAATTTTCAACGTGAACAGGATGAAGTTTTGGGATAATTTAATTAGTTGATGGTTGTTTTCTAAATGGGAGAGATATTTTTATTAATTTTTGTTTTACTGTTTTTTTTTTTACAATATGTAATAATTTGTCACATATTATGACTACAGTTTATTCTTTCTTGTACTTTTGAGAAACTTTTATCATTCATTCTTGTGACAATAAGCAAAAAAGAAAAATTTGAATATAAAATTATTGTTTTAATCTCTTACTTCTAAGTAAATCTTCCATTTTTTCTCCATTACTATAACATCTCCAACTATTCCTGCTCCAGCACCCTGAAAACTTTCTATATAATACATCCTACCTCCGCATCCTCGAAAATCGCCAGTACAGCCCCTCATCCTTCTCAGAACGTCGCACCCTCATCCCTCCTCTCCGCCTTCGTCAACAATGACACAAAACTGGAGCACTTCTGCACAATCTTCACTGCGGAGTCACCAAAGTGGGTGGACCTCTCTTTCTTTCTCTCTCTCTCCTGACTTCATCGATCACGAGCATGCGCGCTTCGCAGCTGTCGGGACGGAGGCTATAATGTCGCGGGGCGGAGTCCGTTATTTCCATTAACGCGCGCGCGTGCGAGAGAGAGAGAGAGAGAGAGTAAGAGCGCGATTTATTATAACGGACGCCGCCTTTTTCACGAGAGAAAGGAGAGTGGAAGGGGTGTGTGTGCGATGTGGGGATATATTTTTGTCGGCATGGAGAGAGTGAGAAAGGGAAGGGGGAATGATATGGTGGGAGCGGGATTGCGAGGAGGGTTGATCGGTATTTGTTGAGGTGAGGTAATTGGTTTGTATTTTGGGTGTAGGGTTATTTATTGGCATTTTTTGTGTTAGTTTTTCTGTTAGTTATTGGAATTGAATAGGTATATATGAGTTATGAAAAACATAACGTAAATTTGTGACTTCCGATAATAAAACAAATGTTACTATTAAATGTTATTTACTGGTTAATAAGATGAACTTCAGTTCAACATGGGTATAAGTAATAACGAGTCATTGTAATATAACTTTTAGACCTACATTTACAATAATGTCCATTATTTTCAGAAATAAAAATAAATACTATTTTGACATGTTGGCTACTCTAGAACAGATAGTGTTTTTGTGCTTTTGACATCTCGGGAATCTGAAATATGTGATACGTGATATTTTTGAAGTTATGAATAGAAATATAATACACCTAAGACAGAAAGAAAAAAAAAAGGTTAGAAATAGAAAATCAGACATCCTCATATCACAGCGTTATTTTCAATTCACATAAACTCTACATATTGTCAGAAATCAGAATATTTTTATTATAAAAAAAAGTTTATAAATTAAATACACAAGTACGTTCGCACTCCAATGATAAAATCTTGCAAATTTAACTTTGCAGTTACATACAAACATCACAAAACTTACCTATCACTTCCGCATCGCTTTCTTTTTTTAATAAAAAAAAAAAAAACATTCAAAATCCAACACCACCATTTCACCAACCGTCGTCGTCGGACACCCTTATAAGCCGCCTCATCTTCCGCAGCCGCACCGTCATAAACACCATTTTTCATCCCCTGGCAACCCGAGCCTCCCAAATATTTTTTCTGAAACCCACACTTTCCGCGGCTCTATACACGACGCGCGCACGAAAAAACAACAACCCGCCGAACTATATATGATCCTTACCTCCGAAGGAAGTACTAAATTTCCCAGTTGCACCTCGCGAGCGTCGGGGATTATCATAGATCTATAGTCGCGGCGTCCAACGTACGTTTTCGAAAGCGTGGGAAGAGGAGGAACACATAAGACACGCGTAAAGTGCCCCTCTCTATACGTTGCACTTGGCCAGTTTTTGTCTCGGCCCGATATACGTACGTACGTGTGTATATTTGACGGATAACCCATCAGTCTTTTCTCTCCACTTGAGGAGGCGAAGGTCACGTCGGCGAGCGGCGGCTTTAGAGATTCTTCGAGTGGTTCGAGTGGAAGAGAGAGCAAAAACTCGTTAGGGTAAAACCGATTGATTCGGCGGTGTTGCGTTACTGACGAGGATAGCCGCGACGAGTCGTTCATTTTTCACGCTGGCTGACGAGCTGGTGGTACGGAAAAGTCATGGAGATTTTGAAGGAGATGAAAAAAAGGTTGGATGTCGCCTTGATGGGCTGGGAACGTGTCGGGGGGTTTGTTAGTTAACTGCGCGCGTGTGTGTGTGTGAAGGTTTTTGGAGAATTTCGTTGATTAGGGCTGGTTTTGGGAAGATCGACGTCAAGATCGTTTCTTGGCAAAAAATGATTATTTTGGTTGTTTTTCATTTCATGGTTGTATGCTAATGCGTTTTGACAAGGATTTTCCCACCGTGATTTATGACGTTATTCGAAGTAAGCTTGATGCTTTAATATTGTTTATATATAATTTCGTGTTTTATAATTAATGAGTATAATGTTGTTAATCGAGGCTTCTTGGAAGATGAAAAAAAAAATTTCTTCAATTCTATTCACGTATAAAAATGCTGATAAGATGAAATATGAAAACAACCTCTGTTAGAAATAGTATACTATACACTCTTACAACATTTTTATTACACTCGTACACTTAAAAGCCAAACTTAAACCCTTCGTTACCCTTACCTTCAATTACCCCATCGTACCGCGTACACAAATCATTACCCTAATTACCCTCGTCTCCGCGTACCCATATAAGACCGTTCAAATTAAGACATCCATATACTCCTCCTATATGGCCATCCTCTCCCTCGCACGCCATAATTCCCGGGCTAATCGCCAAAAAGGACACCCACGCACTCCTAAAAAGCGTCTCGATCCCCTATATACACGACTGGCGATACACTTTAATAATCTCCAGACGCGCGCGGCGACTTCCTGCGCTTTGAGATTTTTTGGCGATGCTCGCCACGGTGTCCCTCCGGCGCTTGTATGATAATCAAGCGTGTCTCCCTTCACGAGAGGCTTTGAAGGTCCGCTCGCGTGCGTGTAGTAAGTTGTATGGTTGGACATCGGAGAAGGTTGGAGGAAAAAAGGAGGAGGGAGAAAGAGAGAGGATGGTTCAAAGAGACAGTGCGAGATGCCGAATGAATGGCAAGCGTAAAGGAGAATGAGAGGGAGAGGGTGGCTGATTGATGATGGGTGGGGTTTGCATTGTGTCGGGAGTTGGCGATGGAGACGTAAGTATTAAAAAAAAATGGAAGCGAACGTGTTCGCGCAGTGAGAATACCAATTTGAAGTATAAGTCATTTGCTAACGATAATCGTGATGACATTGTCTTTATTCTTTATTCTAATACGATTTTTTATTGTGATTGTCCTTGTATACTTTGTTGGGAAAATGAACGATTTCATTGTATTTCAAATTTATTTGTTTAGCATTTACGAGTGTATACTGATAAGCGATGAAGTATTTGATTATCTTGAAATTATCTACTTAAACTTTTGTTTTTTTTTAATTAATCTGTAGTGTCTTTCCACGTTACCACACATTTTTTGGTCATATAGCAGATATATAAATGTCTATAAAAAATCAATTAATATAGATAAAAGTTAATGACATCATCATCGACTATCACATTCCTGTACCTCACCTGATAGCATGCGCCGATCACCGTCAGCGATATTTCCGACCTCTACATTTTCTTACATTTCTTCTCCCCCTTTTCAAAAAACCCTTTCTCAAAACAACTAGCTCACGTACTGCACTCTTCAACAAATTACCTTTCTCTCTCCTGTCCCTCAAATTACCCTCCTCCCTCCGCGCGTATCACCTTTCGACGCACGCAGCAAAAACGCTTTCCCCGATTGAATTTTCACGCGCAGCGCAGCAGCTTCCGGCAGCCGCGACGACGCCGCCGCGCCGGAAATTACGGCCGGCAGTTAATCATTGCGCTGGTGCGCAAGGTTTCTCTTCGCGCGTCGTTAATCTTTGTGCGCGCGTGTGTGCTTGTGGTCTCGTATACGCACGATAAATATTAAATAATTAGCGGGAGAGGCGGCTGCGGCGGGTGGGTTTTTATTCGATTTGCGAGGTGAAACGTCATAATTGGTTGAGAGATTGACGCGGGCGTTCGCGGATGGGTTGCCGAGTACAGTGGCGCTGGGTGGTTGCTGTAATGAGTGCGCGGGGGAGGTGGGTGACGTGAAGACATTGTCTGTTTGTTTTGCGGTTTGTTGATGTTTAGTAGAAGATATGTAGAGCTTGCAGATAGGCTAATAAACGTCGATATCTAATCTAATATAATGTAATATCTTTTAAATAAATTGTATTGCCTATTACAAAAATGAAGAGGTACGTGTCTGTTTATCTATTTGATTAGTTGAAAGAAAAATCTGTATAGGGGAGAATGATGGAATACTAGATAAGTAATTAAGTATTTTCCTGTGTCTATAAGAATTTACTATATTCAAATTAATATATGGTAAAGTTTTTCTTTCTGGTTTTACGATAAAGATATCGATTAAACTTAAAATTCTCGATCAAGTAGATCAAACTCAAAATTAATTTTTAAAAACTGTTTGTCTTTGTATTCGAAATTTCTAAAAAATGGAAACTTATTCGTATGCTTTAACGATCAAAAGAATATTTTTCAAAATTCAATTTTTATACCGCGAACAGAAGAAGCTAAATAATCTGATACGAATCAATTTACAAACAGTTTCTAATTAAATATTTGCAACGGAACATTATCCATCCAACATGAATTAAAACATACTTAAATAATTTGTGAAGGCTTTATTGATCAACTTGATCAAGGCATACTAAATTACACAACAAAACATTAGGTAGAAGAAATTCTTTTCGCAGAGTTTCTTAATTATTATTTTATCCAAAAAACATCCTAAACTTTTGCTCTACTACTCTTCAAACCCCACAGTGTCCACGCACCTTTACCCTCCGCATCCCTTCGCCTACATACCTGCTTACGCACCTCGCCCATGTGCAAACCAACTTTTGACCGAGACGGTACCGGCACCATTTGCCTGCCAGATGCTTGCGCGCGAGTTGAGCCGAGAAGGTGGAGCGCACCTGAGCCGCGCGTGCGCACCTGAGCCAATCGCCGCGCGGAGCAGAGGATAGGCGCGTCTCTGACTGTCGGCGAATCAGAGGTGCGCGCGGGATGGAAGATGGTGGGTTGGAAGATCAATGGGGTAGGGGAGAAGAAGTGTTTCAGAAAATTTCGTTCGCTGTTTATTGAGAGGCTGAGTCTTTCTTTTATAAATTTAATTCAATAATGGCCACGTTTAACAACAGACCTGACTTGTATTGCCGCGTTATTAATATAATCGATAAAATTTTGAAATTGAGTTTGTAAAATGAAGAATACGAAAATATTAACGAACTCGTGCTCTTTAATCTGTAAACATATTTAACCATTTTTCACGCATCCATAAACACTCTACCCAACCCAACAACCGCAACAATTACAAACACTTTGAGACCTTATATTCCCCCTTCCCCGCATATAAATCACCGAAAATCGCACTAGATAACCACCCGTCGATATTTATTTGACAACCGCATAGCGCGCGCTCCAAACTCGCACCTATATAGGAAAAACCTGACCAAATAAGCTCTCTCTCCACACACACACACGTTGCTTCGCAGCCCTCGTAAATCGCCCGCGCGCACTTGGCTACCGAGAACGTATATACCACACTTTCTCTCTCTCCCCCCCTGAAGATTCACACGTAGCTTATAGGGAAGACACACTTCTTTCTCTCTAATTTATTGAAGAGTCCCCGCGGAGTAGTGAAAGCCCGGTATACACGCGCGTGTCGCAACCACGCGGAGCGTTACACACACACACACACACTCACACACGGGGCACTTCTGAGAACGAGCGAGTGCTATATAGCGGCCTGACCTTGCGCGGCCCGATGAGCAGCGGCGGTTTGGTTCTATAAATAATTCTTCGCCTATACGCTTCTTCTTTTTTTTTCTTTTAATGAGGGAGAGGAATTTCCCTCGAATCTAGGTTGGAGATGAGCGATTTATCGCTCGCGAGAGAGGGTATAGGGGGCTCCGTGCGGTGTGATATGCGTACGAAGAGGAGGAGAAGAAGCGGTGGGGTAACGATTTCTTTTTTTGGTCGGGGCGATGAAGTTTGTTGGAAGTTTTTTAGGGTCGGCGAGTGAGTATTGGTTATATGGGTGTGTGATAATGGGAATAAGTGCATGCGGTAAGAAGGTAATTGTTTGTTGATGGTGTTACGAGGCGGACGGAAATTTAATAATGTCTACACATTTCAATGATTTTTTTTTACGTTGATTGATGTGCGAAGTGTATTTCAGTTGGTAAATGTATATGTATATCACACTTGCGCGTTGAAGACTTCCGACTCTAAAACAAACTACTTCAGTCGCAATCCTAATTTTAAAAATCACCGAACGCGAAAATATTTCAACAAGGCATTATCTCCGAATTATCAGACTTAACTTTATAATCCTAATCCTAAAGTCACTCCTAATACTGTATACAATACTTACCGTCGCCACTGCACAAACTCCGCAAAGTTGTTTTCTTCTCCGCGCTTACGAGGCACACAAGTCACGGCCGCTCTCTATATATATTTATACTCTCCTTATAAGGGCAAACCTTTTCCTCTCATTATATACATACACCCCGCGCGTATATAATTAATGAATCACATGTCGACTCTCCGGGAGACCGCAGCTCGCGCACGCGCGCATGTCGTGGGCTAAAAAACGGGCCTCACGGCTAGAGCTGCCTCCTCTCTCGGCCCGGGGGGCGTGGATGCACTTAGAGGAGTGTGTATGTGTATAGCTTTAATCCTTCCGACGTGCGTCCGCGTCAGGTTTCACGCGCGAGAGCGAGAGTGGGTTGCTAGGATGCGCGCGGGAAAAAAGCGGCGTGTCTTTGCTTTTCGGCTGGATTTAAATAGATTTTGGAACGGGGAGAGGGGAGTGATCGGTGGGAGATGGGAGATTCGGGGTGGTGTTGTGATGGGGTTCGGATGGTTTGTTTGTGTTTGCAGCGTTAATGATAATAATTTCAGTTGTTGTTTGTACATCTAGTGGAGTCATACGTGCAGAATATATTTCATTGGAAAATTAATGGTTGAAATTCTTTGAGATGTATAGAAATTAATTTTTTCCTGCGATTCCTCGGATAGAAACACTTTTCTATAAAAAAAAACGAATCATTTTCAGTATACCTAAATTTGAAGTCACGTTATGCTACTTTCTAAATATAAAAGGTAATATAGAAATATTTATGTAATTTAAATTTTTCAATGTAGGTATAGAGATGAAAAAATTCAAAAATTTTTCATTTTGTTTTAAGATTTCTTATATATGTGAATCTAACAATGTGTATATTTGATGTAAAAGTCATTAACAATATCTTTCAGCCAAACGACGTTTTCGAGTAAAAATTCGAAAAAAGCTCAATCTAGATTACACGAGCCTGGCATGATTATAAATATATATATTTTTAAGCTGCATAGCCTTTTCTGTCTTCGTAAAATCAATGTAGTTATGGGAAATGTGTGTAATTTAAACACATTATTCACACAATTACGCACAAAATTAAAAAAGAAAAGAAAAATGAATTTTGAGTTTACACTCGGAATTCGAATTACCTTGAAGAAGAATAAACGTCAACAACCATTTCTCCCAATTTTTTCAACAACCCCGCAGACAACACCGGAAACATTCTCCTCACGGTCGAAAGTGAAAATTTGTAAAAACTCGGCTATAACGACATCCTTCCTAGAACGTAGAAGCGCACACACATGTTGCTTCTATTGTTTTCCAGGGCTGCAGGCGCGGTGTCTGGTTCTCTTCCTGTTCGGTGCCCCGGGCCTTTTTCGCGCGGGAAAGCTGCGCGCACGCTGAGAGTTTCCCCGTACGCGCGTATAAAATTCTTTGTTTAAACATACGTTTGGAGTGTTCGGGACCGTAGTTTATTTTTCCTCGTATATAACGAAAATATGAGTGGGGTTTCGGTAAAACTATAAAAATGTTTCATATGTATATATTTACGTTTACCTTTCTACTGGCTATTTAGAATTAACCACTCATATATCATCCTCTCATCCTCAGCAAGTAAACATATATCAAATATATTTCAAATTGCAAAAAAAAGCAAACCATCGTTCGTACCAATCGCATATAAACCGCTCTGCGACTTTTATCTGCTCGTACATCAAACACAGTGCTCCACGTAGAGGGAATCGAAATTCGTACAGTTCCGTCTGTCCGCGCGTTAAAGTCGCGCGGCGCGACGATGCAGGAAAAAAACGAAGAGCCGCACGCACGCGCGGGGCAATAAAAGCTCGTTGATTTGCACTTCCTCTCTCGATTCGACGGTGTGTATTTTTATATATGCAGAGAGATCAAGGTCGGTGCTTAGAGTATTTTACGCATGCAACTGCAAAAATTTTCTGCGCGCGTGTAAATTTCGCGTGTATTTTTGGTATATAGAGAAGCGGAAGTCGTGCAATATATCGGTTATATAAATTTAATTTTAAAAAGAAGTATATAATTTATCCGCGAATTTAAATATAATATTTTCAGAATACACAGGCACGCAAACTCCGTTGCTCCGAGCCATACTCGATCGCAAAAAACCATGATCGCGCGCAAAACGACCGAATAAAGCTCCTCCCAAGACGTAAACAAGGCCCCACCAGTACAACTCTCTCTCTCTCTCTCTCCCTCAAATACGCACACACACACACACGCTGTTACTCCAAAAAGAGAAATCTGCAGAGAGCTACTTGCCTCGGCCCCCAACGAGCGAGCGAGAAAAAGAGAGACGCGCGGCAATGTCACGTGCGACGATATGGAAGGGCGTATATAGGAGTTTCGTAACGGGCAGAGACTAAAGCTGACATGTGTTCGCCAGACACGATCGTCGTTGTCTCCGCGCGAGTCTCTCTTTTTCCCACTCCGCGTGTCGACGACGAGCGACGACGACGACGACGACGACGGTCTCCTGCAGCGAGCGGGTGAGGCGGGTTTACGAGCTTATCACGCGTGAGAGAGGGACATAGAGTTTTTGCGATGGAGGTGCGAGGCTGGAGTTCGGGGAAGGGAATGGGTTGGGGATTGCGGGTGGTACGTTGGAGAGGCAGGGGGGATCGGTTGTTTGGGAGAAGGAGTTTCGGGGAACGTTTGAGTTTGTTTTTTATTATTTTTGTGTTTAGTCAATTTTAAAGGATTTAAGGCCCTGTATATGTTAATAAAAGCAATATTAAGATACGGAGAATACTATAGAAATATAAGTGTACATTACTTATATTCATGCGTATATGGTACAATGTTATATTCAATTCAAAATAAGGCATAATCTGGATTTTACAGTAGTATCGCGGCCTTAAAGGAAATTACTATGTATAAGCTTATTCATTGGTTTTCTTATCGGATTTGCAGGAAAATTAAAATTCCAAAAATTACTGTAAATTTAATTTTGTGTTTTTGGGTAAAAAAGTTATACCTTGTAAAGATTATCGAAGTAGAATAAGTAAGATACCTCGTAAAATTATCGAAAGGATTAAGTTATTATCAAGTATAAATTGATTGCAACATTCGATCAAAGAATATAAATTATTAATCTTTATTTTGTAGTATTTCTTTTTGCGTGACGTTATATTAAAATTACTAAAATTAACTTCATAACAAAGTTCATTTATTTTGGATATGTTCTATACAAATTTCTAATTAATAAAAAAATTTGAAACCATAGATTCAAGTTTATTATTTCGTTAGTTTTTTAAGTATCATTGATAAA
>JAPYZO010001832.1:0-18975 GCA_030522905.1 Torymus flavipes
GCTTAGCATCTATCGTGGTAATTCTGTTCTCACTGGTTTTTCATGTTAAAGTATACAAAATTTATCTAAAATGGAATTTCATTTTCTTTATTGTATCTTTATCATCATTTTTTGCAAAGAAACTTCTCATAAAAAATAAAAGACAACGTTATTCTTACGTGAATTTTCCTAAAATTAATAATTGTCTACATAGTCAACTATTTGACTTTATATTTTGAGTGTAAGAAAATCGCTATTTAATCATTCTTTCACACCTCAGTAATTTATCTTTTAATCTAAAATTAGATTCAACGAAAAACATGATCGATTCGCCCCTTTAAAATTCCACTATCATCCTGAAAAAGACGACCTCCTTTGATTAATCAGTTCGATTATCACCACTCATTCGCACCGCTTCCACACTCCCATATACAGCATATACGCTCCCACAAAAGCCTCACCATCACAGAATAAAATCGTCACATCAAGCATCAGCACAAAAACTCCTGCACTTTCCGGGAACGCCGTGGCTTAACCACCTACGGTGTCGCGAAATTTCGGCGCGTCGAATCGCGTCGCTTACGCTAAATATAATTTCGGAAAAAAGGCGCGCGGCGGAGAATCAAAAGCGGCGCGCGCACGCGCCATCAGTCCGCGTCAGAGCGCGAGCGGCACGGATGTAAATGCCCGACGAGCCGCATGGGGTCCCCGCGCGGAAGTGAAATAAAACGTCGGCGGCGACTTTGTCGGTAGAGTTGCGAGAGTCATTAGAGCGGGAGGTATGTGTGCATGTGTGTGTAATCCTCGATCATTTGCGGATGGAGGGGGAGAGAGCTATGCGGGATTCGGACGAATTGTAAGGTCGATTTGGGCCAGTGTTGGTAATGCGATGTGGCGCGTGATTGGTTGGAGCGAAGAGAGATGAAGATGTATATGCGGCTGTTTGAAATATTAAAATGAGGGGGATTGCGTCGGGTGTGATTTCGATTACATTGCGTTTCATTTTAATTAAGGAATAGGAAGTATATTGCATATTATAATGAAACGAATATAGATTATTTTATATAGGTGATGGGTACTCTAAATTGAATGTTTTTGTATGACGAAATTTTAGTTGAAACTTTTTTCAGTAGCATTGGCAGGAAAGGACAATACTCAGTAATCTCAGTATATGTAAAAGACTCTAGCAATCATCAATTATACAATCATTCAAATTGGATTCATTGGCTTCTTTTATTTGAAACCTACAAGAAGCGTATCTAATAATGACCAACAATTACATTTTACCCAACTGAATTCAATGGTGCAATGAACGTTACCAACTGATTCCACTCGCTAAACAATGATAACACTGAATTTGATAAAATATCAATATCAAGAGAACCACACTTATTTACATGAATCATTAGTAAACCAATAAAAATTTTTAGATGATTGCAATTTTTTTATATTAAAAGAAATCACACACGACCAAATGACATAATATGTAATAGTTTTTATACTCACTATCTAAATATAAAATACTAAAAAGGTCACTATTTCAGACTGAAAAGTGATCCACTGCCGAAATAGTGTATAGGCACTCCGAAATAGTGGGCATAAACTACCAAAATAGTGAATGCCCATTAATAAATAGGAGTGCACAAGTACCTATACATTCTATTTCGTCAGTGGAACGCTTTTTCCTCTGAAATAGTGACTTTTCCACTACTTTACATTTAGAGAACAGACATTGCAATAAATTGAAGTGTTCGAATATTACAAGGGACTCATCAATCCTCACACGCATCCCTACAAAATCTCTCCTCTCCAACCCACTAACAGACTTTCGTTCGCAACCCCAAGCAAAAACAAAAACACCATCACGGCATCTTATAGCTGGATCATAACCGAGACCCGCGTGCGCGCGCGCTAAGACCCCGATTTCACACGCACGCGCGTATGAGGATCGATCTCGAGAGATCGTGTTACCTATACTCGCGCGCGCTTCGTGTCCCGTCCACTTCGTTCGGGCAGATTTCGCGCCTGGTCGCGCCCGAATTCGAGCGTATGCAAACCCACGCCGATGACACTCTTATACTTTGGATATTATCCCTCGAAGATATATATTATGCGAAGCAGAGGTAAAGCATTGCGTTGGATCAAAGTGTGTGCGTAAGGAGCCCGGGGACGGATGGATGGCTGTTTGCCGAGTCGGAGTTGTCGATGCGCGAGAGCGAGCAAGCGAGCGAGCGGCAATTGCATCTGGTTGTATATATATATACGTATGTGCCCGTCGCGGTAACGGGTTGCCTTTTTAAGGTTTCTCCTCCAGCCTGGGTTTATTTCTTATTGATTTGGGAGAGCTTTTTTTGCTGCTGTTTTTGAGTGGGATGTGGAGGTTTTTTTTTATTGGGTCGATGACAGGTAGTGTATTTTTTTAAGGGATTTTTAAAAAGTTATAGAGAGTTCAGCTGGTGACGTACGTGTGTACACCGGAGAAAAAGTTGGTTTTAATAATTACAAGGAAATTTACAAAAATTACCATATTTTATGGTTGTTGAAAATTTTATATATAGTAATTTTAAATAACTTCTTATAATACAGTACGATAGTTTTTCCGTCTTCATATAATCTGAGATTAATTTACAAGATAATGATAGTTTTTACAAAACTGCACTTAATTATTTTTACTAAAGATTTTTTTCAATGTGTAATATAGTTGTAATATTTTATGAGTTGATAAATATTTCATAAAAAATAAAAAATACTTTAACCGTATTCTTTAACTTCAAAAACTTCACACACCGCACATACATTCCAACGCTCTCCCGCTGCGACATTCACGCCAGCCGGCATAATACGCAAATGAAAACGCGCAAATTGCGTTAGCACGATCCGATGCCTATTGGCTTTACTTTATATACTCACGTGGGGCGGCGGCGGGCGCGTTAACGTTTCATTTATTCCGGCTCGATGCAGCGCGGCTCGCGAAACCCCACAACATTTTATATATATATATATATATATATATATATATATATGTATGCCGCCGGCGACGACACACGCTGCGCTCGTTCAGCTTGCAAATCCATCGATTACCCTCTCGTCGTGCGGGTCTTTTGTCGACTTCTCCGTTAGCTTCACGTATGTGCCTTGTACGTGTGATGCGTGACGTTTAATTCCGCGCTACGAGGATCACGGATGATGTGCGTAGACGCTGTGCAGCCGGGCGACATCGCAGTATATTGTTGTGGATATTATGCTTTGTATAGTTTAATTTCCTTATGCGTTAGAAGGTGGATGTTTGTAAGTCTGGTAGAAACATATGTAAAAATTTTTAGAGTTGAAGTAAACCTGTACGTTAGAAATGGATAAATTATTCAAAAACTTTTTTATGGTTTTGTTTGGTTGTATATTAAGTGATCACTTGGGAAAACTTTACAAAGTAAAAAATCCAAGTGAGATTCTATATATATATTCAAGACATCTGCTATGTAAGATTTTTAAAAAGTTGGGATAGAAAAAGAATGTATGAAAAAACTCGAAATGAATGTAACTATTTACATATTATTATTTTTATAAAATAAATAACCAAATATCTTCTTCAACCAAACGAATGAAATGAAAATTCTAATCTACAGCTATAACGAAATACCAGCCATAAAGCTTTAAATTCCCAAAATCCAAATGACACGCGCCTATTATCCTTATACATTCATACCGAAATAACTAACGAAATAGCCCGACCATTCACCGATGCAAATTCGCCATATCCCGCAATCTTTTCACCGACCCGGCCATCATATACATACCCACATACATACACGCGCACAAAACGCGAGTAATAGAGCGTAAAACACCGCTCGCCGAAATTCGCTCTCTCTCTCTCTGCGCTTGCATCGAAAGTTAATCTCCGCGGTGCGCGCGCGCGCGCTCTGCCTTTCAAACGCGGCGATCATCAGCAGGGTCATCGGGTGCATTAACCCGAGAGAGCTGCCGCCGCTCTACAACGTCATAATAATATATATACGCGAGTATGTATAGAGAGGCTACTGCGCGTGAGTCTCTTTTATCGCGGCTGCGCAGCGGCACGGCCGAAATGATAAAATTTATAATTGCCGCTGATTGCCGGTATTCAGCGGCGTATAATAACGCGCGGGTGAGTTCGATCGAGTTTCGCGCTGCGAGTTTTATTGCGTGCTGCGCTGCGTGCAGGACTGCTTCTATGTATGTGTGTGCATGTTAATGAAGGTGGGAGGGGAATTTTAAGCGAGCGCTTTTTCAGTTGTTAATTCTTTTGGGGGCGATATGACGCGCGCGGTTGCTCGAATCCGGTTGAATCGATGAAAGAATAATGGTTGGAAGAGGCGGTTTTGGTAATAATAATTATTCATGAATGATAATTTACATTATATCATATGATTTTATACGTTTTTTCGTTATATTTTGTAAGAATATTTTACAATATTTGAAATGTTTCATAAATTTATATACTTTTCATTCAAAGAAGTATGAAATCACCACTTTAAAGCTATTACAATTATGCAACAAAATTTAGTTTATTTTTTATCGAAATCACGTATAAAAAAATTAATCTAACAACAACTCGAACAATACGCAAATACAAATACACACGCGCTGTAAAAGCATCGCAACTCCAGAATTAGGTTACAACCTGCGCGCCTTTTGTTGGTAATTACAACCGGCGGCTTGGCGCGCGCTGCAGCTCCCATTCCTAATTACCCTCATACCTGTCGCTCCAATTAACTTTTTAATAATCATCCTCCTCGCATACTAATCTAATAAACCCCATCCGGCAACAATAATAAACTGAACCATTAATAACTCACGAGCCACTATATACATATAACACACTGTGCACAATCCCCCGAAGCTCGCGAAAACTACCTACACACTCTCATCATACAGACGCGCGCGATCGACTGCTACCACATCTCCAACCCCCCTAATGAAGGTAATTAAGTTTTTCTGCCCCTTTCTCGCGCGTCCGATCCATGATTTATGCCTCGCCTTCGGTAGCTGCTCGCTCGCTCGCTCGGTCGAATGAAAAATTAGCCGCTTTTTGCGCGTACGATTGAAGAATTTCGAGGGCGCGGGCGGATTCTATACTCTCGCTCAAGAGAAGAGACAGAAAGAATCCATCATCCTCGCGCCTCTCGATTTTACGAGGATGATTAATCTGTATATATATATGTACGAGCGCGCGTATATACGATGGAAGAGAGAGAAGGAGAGGTAAGAAGTCATTGGGGTGTCGCGGCCGGCTTTGTACGGTAGGCGAGAGCCAATTAAGCGGCCTTTTTCTCGGCTTCTTTTTGAGTAGCCGCTCGCGCGCGAGCGCGTAATTATCGGATGGAAAACGCGCGCGTGTATATATATATATGCGGAGCGCGCGAAAGTCGCGTATAATAACTTTGAGGTCATTAATTTTATTGATACTGTTTCTTTGTGTTGTTTCGCGCGCCGGAGCGAGTCAGCAAGCGAGCGGGTTATAAGCGTGTACGCGAGTGTGTATGGTAGTAGCAGTGGCGCGCGGGCTTCTTTGTAGGAAAATCGAATTAGCGGCCGATGCTCGATCGCGTACCGATTGCACGCCGCTGCGCGTGTGTATAGATATACTTGCGGAATCGTTGCACACTGCTGGTTCTGTTTCGGCTTGCTTAATTCGGTGGGTTTAATGAGTTTGCACGACCCGAGTAGCGTGTAAATTAAGGCGCTAGCTACTCCATTAGATGGTATTGTTATGACACATTTTTCTCTACTAATGGCAATTATTGTTCGTCTTTTGTACATTGATCTAATGGAAAGTCCAATACCCGCGTGTATGTATTTTTGTATATGCTACCGAATGTGGCAACAACAATGCCGTGTACAAATCTCAGGACAATACGTGTAATAGTCTTATTGACTTTTTAAACTGACTTTTTTGCCGCGCCACTGTATAGTTAGAAAAAAAAACTTTAGATTAAAATTGAATGCGTGTGTGATCTAAATTGTATCCTAAATAGCTTTTAGTTACCTACATGAAGTAGCGCACGCTTACATCATACACGTACAAACTGTATCAGCGCCATTGATCAATTTAATCGATCTATCTTATACAAGCTCTGTAAAGGTATACATTATATTCCGTTGAAAAGTGTGACCGGAAAAAAATTGGCTCTAATCATTTACTGAGGTTTCTTTGATTGTCGATGGAAATAGATCACGGCAGATAATCGAGGAAATAGCCTAAGGCTGTACCGTAGTACCTGAAATTCGCGGTACATACTATGTGTGTGGGCATACGTTACTATACAAAAAATCAATTTCCCATTGTTCCACGATTTGCAAAAAATAACACAGATCCCGCAATTATAAACTATAGCATCAAATTATTTACAGATATAAGTAACAATTATACCTCTCTCCAAAAACAACCGTTAATTTTTCTCCCACCACAAAACCGACCATCTGATTCTTCTAAAACCACACGCAGGGTCATTGCGCCAAACCCTTACGCACATCCCGACTCTCCTCGATTCCACGCACAGCATATACATATATACACAAGCGGTGTATCGAATCGGCAAGCCACCGGTACGGCGGTAGGGGATAGGCGGAATGCGGTCTCACAAAGCGATCGGCCAATCGGTGCGAGAATTACACAACATCGCCGTGGCGCGCGTGGGATTTCTCCGAGCGCGGATCCCATATGCTTCCTCTCTCTCGTCCTCTATATACTCGGTTTCCTCGCTTCGCAGAGGTTCGCTGGGATATTTCTGGTTTTGTAAGATGGCGACGCCGGCTGTGGTGTGTGGCGGCTGTGGCGCGGGAAAACACGGAGGAGAGGTGCGGGTGGGTGTGGAAATAAACGATAAAGGCGTATTGTTAAGTGGACAATAAGTACCTCTAGCTGTTGAGTTGAGGAATTGTCCAAAGAGTTTATCGTGAAATATGTTTATGTAGATTTGTTGGTGTATATTGGTATGAATAAACAGATGAACGCGTTTTTGTTGTATTACTTTTTTGTCTATTTTCTGCATCGAATTCATGGATATACAATTCCCAAAATTAAATTATTAAAAATAATAGATTATGAACTACGAAAACAAACTTGAATAAACAAGCCATTTCCTTCATATTATACTAATCGTCTCGAATCGTTTATCCCTCCCTCTCCTCTCCCTCTGCCACCATAAAAATCGTCCCATTCGCGTCTCATCTCATCAGCATCCAGCCCCATCCTCCCGAGCGTATAATCAGAAAGGCAAAAGCGGCGAACTTGCTCTTTTTCTCCTTCCCTTCCTCACCGACTGAAAAGTTCAAGGGTGTCGTTGCACCTACCGCGCGACATCGCGAGCGCGAATTCTTTGACACACAATACCTCCGGGCGGTTAGCCGGCTCGCTCGGCCCGTCGCGTCCAATCGCCGACGACGAGGCTATATACATATACATACGCGGATCGAGCGTATAATAAGCTTATATATTATATTATACACGCGAACCTGCGGGAGATTACGACTGAGTGTGTCGTCGAACGGAATGCTCGAGCCTTTTGACGCGCGGCTGAGAGTAGGTTCGATATTTCGGATATATATTGACGGGAGATTAGGCGGTGGCGATCGGTTGTGGTCAGCGTTCGAGAGATGTTTAAAGATTCGGAGAGATAAGATAGATATAGGTGCGGTCGTGAAAAGTATCGGTAATCGCTTGTTGCGATGCGGTGTATTTTTGTGTCTAGCCTGTGCTGACGCGGCAAATGAAGCGTGATAATTTGATAAAAGAGTCAAAACAAGTATGAGCTGAGCAATTAGCGTTGCAGTCGGTATTATAAGCCGCTGAGCGAGAGAGAGAGTGAGCAGCATGGTGGAATTTTAAGCTGTCAGGCCGATTATGCGATCGTATTTCGAATAGCTTATATATGAATCATTTAGTTATTTAAAAATACACATGTTTTATAGTTTATAAATCAAAGATTAAAAATTAACCGATAAATAAGTCTTCCCGCAGATAATGTTACTTATTTATTCGAGCAAAAAAGTAGAAACCATATGCATGCAACACGCGGAAATTTTCAAAGATCGATCAATTACTTCTACCCCGAAATCACGCTTGATTTGCTAAATACATATTTTCCGAGCGCACTCATTGAATTCGAAACGCACCAGCGCACACAGACATAGTCTCGCCGCACAAAAACACCGCATTATACCGACTTCACCGCGCGCGAGAGCAAATCCCCGCAATGATGTCTGTACAACGAGCGATCATAGCGCCGATCGAAATCGTTAAATGCAAATAAGCTCTGGCAGTGGGAAAATAGCAGCTTTCCTTCCATCTTCTCTCTATACCTGCAACCACCCTTCCAGCATCTTTCCCTCTCACACACATACACGTGCACATTATAAGCTAACCGCGAGGCTATACAACGCTCGTGCGTGGGACTTGCAATTTCAATTAATCCCATAATTTATCCGCAGTGGAACGAAGCACACACACACGGGCCTATATAATACCTGATGGCGGGCGTTTGCTCGCTCGCGGTGACAGGAGAGTAGTCGTTGGGATCGATCGGGTTACGTCGGGGGGGTATTATACGTATGTGTATCGCGATCATACGCGCGCGGCGTATCGATGCCCGGATCGATTGCACGACTCGCGCGCCGGGAAGGACGGACTCACGTTACTTAAATATATATTATATATATTATACCCGCGCGCGGCGTTTAAAACGCCATGATTAACGCAAGGTAAACGAATATAACGCGCCGACCGCAGCTTGTTCTGTAGCAGTTTAGAGCGGGAATATGTGTGCGTCGTCGCGGTTTCCTGTTTCGCTGTCTTATATGAGCTTGTGTCTCTCTCTCTCTCTCTCTCTCTGCGCTATGGTCGCAAGACTGCGACGGGCACCTTGTGTTTCTTTGTAAGTGTCCAAGGTGATTTCACGGGCTCTTGTTTGAGGGCCTTTTTTCGCTCTGTCTTATATGTGGGAATTAGCGTGTCTGGCTTGTGTGAAATGAGGAAAGGAAAAAGGTGCCGATAAACGATATTATAGCAGCTGGTGACATGTGCTTCCAGCTTGCTGGTCGTTTTTGATGGAGAGGTATAGGGCGGTATCTATCGAGGCCATCGATGAATTTTGAATATATGAGACTGATAAGAAGGAATGTTATTATTTTAATTGAATAATGGTATACGGATGCGATGGATGATAAAGTATTGATAAAAAAGATAATTTATTGAGATCTGACTACTTATGTGGAAGGAAAATAAATGTTAAGAAATTCAGTTTACATTGAGGATGGCAAATCTGAAAATCACCTGAACTCTCATTTTCAACGTCCAACTCACCATCCAAAATTGATTCCTCATCCAACGCAACCTGCACCAGCTATACCCTTACACCTTCCGCCAACTCACACCGCAACTCCCATACTATATCCCCGTATCAACCGCCACCAACTCTTTTCCTCACCATTTTCGGCAAACCTCGTCTTCCCTCTCCTCCACGCCGAAAAATCCCACGCGGCGCTATATACACGGTTGCGGTAACGGCACGGCTAATGGTTCGCGTGAGAAGTGATTTTCTGCGCTCGCGTTCTCGTAAATCATTTTTCCATAAGGCCCAGACCGCCGCCGCCGCCGCTACGTCCTTTTTCCTTTTAGCCGATCGGCTGGCTCGCGCGCGCGTCCTCCTCCGGCTTCCCGGCGGTGCTGCAACGGGCTTCTGACCGCAGCGTACTGACGTTCCCATATGTATCATGTGTTGCGCCGGACGGACGGACGACCGGGCTGCTGTATGGCTGGATGTATGTGTGTGATGTGCGGGATGTTATGGTTCGCGACGATCTATCGAGTGTGTGCGCTATGTGTGGAAGCGGTAGAGTGGAACTGAGGTGCGCAAGCGTCGAGGAAGTGACTATGAGAGTGAGAGACAGTTGGAGGAGGTTGCTGGCGAGATGTCGCGGTGGTTGGAGATTGCAGTGAGCTTGGAGCGTGTTTTGAGGTTTTGGTTGTATGTGGAGAGAGAATGAAGTTGGTTTTTGAAAGGATGTGTGGGTAGGGGTACTTGTTCATGTAACGAGAAATGATGGAGATAAAAGTTTGGCTCTTGTAATGTGTCATGTTATCTATACTAAATTAAAAACGTTATACCGTATGGAATAATGCCAGAGACAACGTTTAACATTATAGTTGTATATTACCTTTATTTCAAATTGAGTGAACTTACATCCAACCAATCGTAGAAACAATCATGATTGTTGTAATCATTTTATCAAAAGTCTACTTATTATTAAATGTTACATTTTTGCTTATTCCAACATATTTATTATAAACAGAGGAGCGTTACCCAGTGGTGGCATCCATTACATTTTCTAAAAAGGAAATAATCCTTAGAAAGCCCCCGATAAACTGGATTTTTTATCGATGGACTCATATAATTGTTCTCTATAAATATATAGCAAATTCGAATTTCTTTAACAACCGCAAAAATCGAAAACCATATTATTGAAATTATATATTATCAAAGCCAACCACCCACCGCACCGTAACAAAGTAATAAATCCCCGCAGCGCGCAAAAACACCACGCAGCACTCTCCACCTCGGTACTTCTTACGCCAATCAAATTAAAATAAACACCGAAAAAAGCTGCCACCGCGCATCGATATATACGCATCCCATCATCATACAGCTCTTCACAGACCTCAAAACGCATCCAGCGCATATACACGCTCCCAACAAAACGATAACCAAATGATATTCCCTCTCTCACGCGGTCCCTTTATCTCCTTCTCTCTCAGGCCAAGAACAAACGTCGATCCGTAGCCGCAACAATCTTCGGCCGGGCCAATCTCGCGCACCAATCTTTCTCTCGCCTTATACCTACAAAGAAAAAAATCTAACCGCTTTGTCGGTCTGTGTGTGCATGCATATTCGCGCGGGTAACCGCGCACGCGCGCGCGGAAAAATCATTCGGTAGCAATCGCATCGATGATCCCCCGCCAATTCTTTCTCTCTCGCGGTAGCTCTCGCTCTCCCTCTATACGCTCGAGAATGCAAAGTGCGCGCGGAAGCGCCGCGCGCTGGGGCAATTTGTGAAATAACGATCCCTTCGCCTTCTTCTGCGGCCGTATAGTTGTATTCGTGCGTTTTTTCATTCGCTTTTGGTTATATCGTATATAGGTATATATATAGAGAGAGAGAACGTGGTCGATGCGCGCAAGCGCTGCGCACGTACGCGCGTTTCACGGAAATTCGCATCGTTGCCTTTCATTTTCCGGTACATCAACGCGTAGCTCGTGTCCTGAACGTGCAGATCGCGGTACGGGTGTATGTATATAGGCAGGGGAAATAGAGGATTTATTCAAATAATCTTGAAAAAATATTGAAAAGGGAAAGTGTGTTCAAAAATTTTTAAACTAATGGTTGTATAACAATTATTTTTTGGATTATCTTTTTTCATAGCTCCAAAATCGAAGGATGTTCTCGCAAAAATTCGAACAAAGTAATCTTTTTATTAGACATCCTATATTGATTTATACATTTTTTTGTACATATGTTTAATCATCAATACGTATTATACATATCTGTGCTCTATAATTCACTTGTAACTGAATATTATTTGTATATTTTAATATCGAAGGAGATTCTAATTTTTAGTAATATTCTCATTAACCTTAATATTATTTTAACAATCGATGTCTGTTATCATTCTACAATTTAAAAATAAAATATATTTCACTTGTTGCATTATTATTATTTAAATATGAATTTGATTAATATATTCCCCTAAAACTAATACTCACTTCCATTGAGAGTAGAGCTATCGTAAAATATTTCTTTGAACAAACCCACTTCAGACTGGAGGACCCCCCATAACTGTCATCATCCCCGCATGATTCCAGCATCAAACAGCGCACCCTCGTCGATGTCCTCTCTCTCTCTCTCTCCCCACGACACCTCTTCCCATCACTCCTATAACACATTTTTAAACGAATCGCATTTTTCCTCCCTGTCTCTCGTCCCCCTCTCCGCCGCTAATTTAACGCTAAACGACCCCGCACCGCGTCGACCTCAATTCATCTCGCCCCCTCTCGCATCTCGGCTTCGACAGCGTTTAAAGCCGCGCTTGTACTCATGCGTTATATGTGTGGGTTAAGACATCGCTGCATCTCTCTCAACCTCAGCGCTGGAAACAAATGAGGCCCAAGGCGTATATATACGCGCGTCGGCTCTTTTGACTCGCGCGGTAGCCTCTCGCGGTTCTCCTTTTTCGGACGCTCGCGCGCGTGTATAATAAGGCGGGACAATGGAGAGCCGCGCGCGCGAACTTCCGAGCGAGAGGCAGAGAGAGAGAGTTAATGACGCTGCAGCAGCGCAGTCGATCGATCGAGAAGGCGCGCGAGAGAGCAGTGATAAAGGGGCTCGCTCGGCTTTTGTGAGCGCACGTCGATTTAGCATCGATGATGACGACGAGTTGTCGCAGTAAAGAGGAGGAATTATTCACTGGATCGCGCGCGCGCGTGAGCCGAGTGTGTAGGTATGGAAAAAAGGAGGATACGCAGGGGCATTGGATATTTATTGCGCCGTATGGGAGAGGATATAAGCTTGTAAATCGCTCGCCGGTCGATAAAGCGAAGGCTCCGAGTACAGGAGGGGGGTTTTCGTAGTTTATTGGACGCGAGAGGGTAATGAATGAGTCCATAAAGCCATTGTGCGCTCTAAAGGTTTAAACATTCAATGATTTTGTAATGAATTTTTTTCGGCAGCACTAATTTAGCAGCTCGGGATTCTTTTCAAGGAGCTATAAATGCAAAATCAAGTGGAATACTGGACTTTAATGCATTGAGAAAGTTAAATTATGCTCCTTGTGGATGATGCTCATTTTAAATGCTCCTTCGTATATACGGTACACCTTACACTTTACATCGATAATAAAAATTCGGAAGCATGTACGCACGGTTGCGCCGGTAATCTACTTTTACCATTTATTACAACGTCAATGTCAGTCGCGCGCGCTTCCTTATTCTCAACCTCGCGCAGTGGCCGCATCATCAGTCACGAAAGGTGCGACCGCGGTGCACACCCCATAAAACCGATCGCCGATAAATCGCAACTGCCCATACACTCCGATTACACCGTGACAAATTAAAGCAGCAGCACACATGTGCAGCGTACTTCAAAGAAAACTGTAAACGCAAAGGTGCGATTCTCGCTTACAAAAAGCAGTTGATATACTCTATATATTCGAATAATACGTCGATCGTACTAGGACGAATAATTAAACGCCGTAATTGTGAAAGCTGCACAATGCGCGCGAAACTATTCCTTTAATAACCTTCGGTCTTGGAACTTTATATACCTATTTATACGTATAAGCGTACATATAGTTGAATGAGAAGGGACGCGGTAGTAAACTGCAACAATAGGCCAAGCGGAGGCGTCAACCCCACCGCCATTGTCGATGATAATATTGATTAATTCTTAAAGTGAAAAGTCGTTTACCGCGCGAGATCGTTAAGGGGACTTCATTAAGGGCGGTGTCGCACCGCGTTTTTGCCGCACGCTCTATCCTATGCGTGCTCCAATTTTTCTGTATCCCTTGTAGTTTTTTTGCTGCCGGTGTAACTAGATGCGAGCTTTTTAGTCACCTAAGGAATCCCTTCTTCTTGATTATATTATAGGGCTGCATGAGAGCGAGACAATACAATATTTTTGTAATTATTATCTCGCTCTTGGAAATTAATTCTTGAACATTACTCACTTGTCTTGGTCTTTTTTTCTCTCTGGTGTTAGTCTTTTCAGTCATTATGAAAAGTATTATTGTCTTGTCTTGAAATTCTTTAACATATTGGAGTTACGCAGACATGCGACAAAAAGTGAGTCGAGTAATAAAAAATTAGAGTTGAAATTAGTAGACGTAAAATAGTAAACAGAAAAATTCTATCCGTGGATATTTTTAAGTCTTCACTTATAATACTCGCTCACTTGGTTTATTACCTTAAAATTTATTATAAGTAAATTAATTACAAAAAATAATTCCAAAACTGAGAATCGAAATCACACAATAATTGTCAAACTATGTCGTTAAAAATTTTCAGTTGCCTCTCACTTTTCAAACAATTATTGCCGTCATCACGAAGAGGCCTCAAATAAATCCATTTAGACGTGCCACAATTACGTTACAGCAGTCGTTACGTATTACTTACCCAACTTATAAATCATTATATCAAATTATGACGTTCGCGCTTCTTACGAGCCGCGCTCAACAATGCATAATCGTGACGCCGTGAATAAAAAACGCAATCGAGCCGCGGCGCCTGCGCCTGGCGTCATAGAAAAGCGGATCAGTGAAGGATTATAAAACGACCCTTCGTCTCGGCTCTTAAAAAGGATAATAGAAAAGTCATCGATAGGTGGCGGACCCGTTCGTTTGTTCAATAGCCAAAGAGCGCCAGAGGAAGTCTCGTAATTAATAGCCACGCGCTCGGTCGCGTTAACAATGTCACAATCCCGAGAGATTATATTGGGTCTGATGCGCTGTATTGTCCTCGAAAATGTTGTACAACTTAATTTGTGAAGAAAAAATCTTTACTGAAAATCTATCAGTATTATTTATTTTCATAAAATATGAATTATTACTTTTGGAATTAATAATTCCAGTTGAAATAAAAATATCAATTTCAGTATAATAAAGAAAACTATATGACAAATTTTTATATATCTAAGCTTCCGCCCTTTTTGCACGCACACCACCAAGAGAAAGCAACACCAACGCGCGCGGGTGTAATTAATTAGGTTTGACTTGCCGCGCGAATTACGGGCGACTTCGGCTAGATTAATTAAGCGAAACTCTCCGGGTTTCTCGCACCCTCTCACTCTCACTCCCTGCCGCGACGAAATCAGCCGTCGAAGGGATTTTGTCACCTTTTAAAAGCCCGGGGCGCGTAGTGGGATATTCTCGCGAGAAGGTATTAATGGCCTTCTCATCGAGCGCCTGCTCGGTTCCTTGAGAAAGGATAGCCTAATCTTTTATTAAGTTACCGCCGGGATAATGGTTTCGGCGAGGAAAACACAAAGAAAGATTAATTGATATTAAAGTTCAATTTTTAACGATAAAGGTGTAAAAGAGTTTTAGAAAAAGGTTAAAAATGAAAAATGCGAAAGTATTTTACGTCGCTGGTAAGAGAAACTTTTTGAAAATTTAAATAACTTAATTCGTATGTATATTTGAATTTTACTTTTAAAACTCAAGTACGAACGTAAAAACACTCGCAGCTTTTTGAAAAGAAAACAGTAAAACAATTTTCAAGGCACGTGCTTATATACGCATCTACGTAATTTTTTAATAAAAAATTTATTACTGACTCTTATTAATTACATTTCGAAAATCCAAAACTTTTGCTGTCATTATACACTTTTGAAACATCACAACTGCATTTCAACTCATCTCTCCAACTACAACATAAACCACGCAACCGCAAAAGCGTTAAAAAATCATCCGCTTCCTCTCTCTTTCCCCAAATCCCCCGCTTCGCACTGCAGTCGACGGAAGACGAGCTCAGCTGCGCGCAGGGGGAAAACCGAGTCACTTGCGCGCGCGGGATAAAAGAAAGCGCGGCAAGAGTAATGCCGCGGGGTGGAAGAGCAGTTAAATCCGCTGCATGTGTGCGCCCGCAGAGAGGGAGAAATCTCTCTCTCGCTCTCCCCTTTTGTTTCCGCGTTAGCCGAGCTTTTGTTTCGGTTATACGACCGAGGATATCTCGGCCCAATAAAACGAAAAGCCCGCCGACGCTTTTGTGCGCGCCCGCGCCCGTATTTGCATAATTTCGCGTAATCTCCGCCATTTTCGGCCCTGCTCGGGTTTCGCGGAGCTTGCCTCACTATGTGTATATAGTGGTTTAGGAGAAATGGTGGGTTTTTCTATTTCAAGATGAGTGTTTCCAGAAAATTATGTCGTGATAATTTTTTGGAGTTAATGCCTTGTTTAGTCGGTGAAATAAGGCTCTTTTTACAGACGAAGATAAGATTTATTTTATCTGTGTTATAAGAAATTTTAAGATAGATTGTAAAAAAAGAATTCCAAAGACGCTACATACAGCCGATAAATGTACGATACATCATAATCAGACAATTCAATTTTCATATTTGTTATATGATTGGTACTTTCTACAATCGTATACCACTATAAAATCTTTTCCATCTTCTTGCCTGTAAACTCATCAAAATCACACTTTCTAAACCAAACAAGTTCCTTATTTAAATTATTTCTCCGTATAATACTATATCTACACCCTCGTAGAAATCTCTTACACACTTACGTAAATCACAATATCCTTCAAACACACGTCAATAATCCCAATATACTAACCAATCCTGCATTCTTGAATAAAACGACAAGCTAATAAAACTCCTAGATACTCACGTCTACACACACACACACACACACACACACACACACACACACACACACACACACACACACACACACACACACACACACACACACACACACACACACACACGCTATTTCCCCGGTAGCAAAGTGCTCAATTTAGTTAGCCGTTCGATAACTCCACGGTAGCCACTTTGCGCTGGTAGATACATCGTCATTTCCCCGGGTAAAAATTCTCCCCAGCCAATATCTACGCCACGGAGATTACGCAAAAATCCTGATCTTATAACTTTAAAACCTCCTGCGATGATGAGCGTATGGAAATCGCATGTAGAGACGAATCCATGCGAACGAGCGCACAACGTGTTTACCTTCCTCATTTTGCGAGCACTTTAAAATCAATCTCTTTAATTTCACAATCACCTTGATTAACGACAATCATCGTCATCATCGCGAGCTCGCTTCGATCGCGCTCGAAGAAAGTCGTGTTGCTACGCGCAATTTGCAACGCGAGCTTTATGCCTATACAGTGTTATATACGCGTGAATTTTTTTTTCACATGTACGTTCGAGTGTCGATATAATGAACCGATGGATTTGCTCCGCGAGGAATGCAATCGAGAAGTTGTGCAGTCGTAGACGATAATCGACGGACTCGCGCGAGTGTCCGCTGCAACCTGCCAAGTTTCATTCGTAGACTTGTATATACGTATATATGTATAGACTTTCACGGCAAGAATGACAGGTAAAAATTTTTCACCATGCAGGAGTGACTGTATTTAGTTTAAAGTGGAGCGAGTTAATGATGTATGAATGTACAAAATGAAACTTGTAATTTTGTGTGATTAACGCTGCTTTAGCGAGGGATTTATTTGAGAAATTACGAAAAAAATTCGAGCTTCAATTGCCATCGATCGATGATCAATCTTACTTTATATATTACAACTATAACTTCCTCTATAAAAACGTTTCTTGGTGTACGTGTGAACTGATTACATTTCAATCTCCTTTACGATGCGTCCACATTATCTACAATTCTCAATAACTGTAGAGTACATACATTTTATATAGATACATTTTACAGTATATACAGTAGCACTGAGCTGAATTATGGCGCGAACGTTTTTCAAGGAAAAAAGTGGCCATGTTTTTTGAGGTGGGAATAAATACATTTTTGAAATGTAAATACACTAATTATTGTCTTATGCCCATCTTCAATGAGTGTAATAAGTGCGGTTAAAATTTTAATTTAATAAATAAAATAGTTTTTAAAGTATTATTATATATTTCAATAGTATTTTAGAGGTTTTATTTAAACATTAGATTGTGTCAAAATCGATGCGCGTAGAGTATTTTGATTTGTGAATAAAATGACCTTTTTTATAAATAATTCTCTGCTACGTGATCATTATTTTCAGGAAAAATGTTAAAATAAGTCCTTGGTCATGCACACGCGTATCGGTAAATATCATGAAGTTTCATTGCAGTGTTTTATTGGTCGCTTTTAATTTCGATTTTAACATTAGCGAAAATAATAAAATACATAATCTTTTTTGGAAAACGTGCCGCCCCTTCCTCACTTCTGCAAGTGCCGGTTATACACCATGACATACTTAATCCGCCTCTCTACAGAACCATTTTCAATTTCACCAAATTGATTACACATCAAAATTCAAAATCTCCAAACCACAAGACAGACCCGCATCCACTCACCCTATATAGAAAAACTCTCTCTATACGCCCCATCATTCCAATCCAAAAGACAAACGACTACCTACTCTACGCGCGTCCGCGAAATCAACTCTCTCCCTCTTGCGAATTTCGAAAAAGGGGGAAAAAGGGGGCAGGGCCATTACTGCGTGCGCGAGGGTCGTCGCCGCCGCCGCCGCTCGGCGTTAGACGTTTGATTAATGGCGTCAGCGCTCATTGGTCACGCCGCTAATAAAGGAGCGTTCACACGTATTAAAGCTGGACTCGCGCGAGAGTCGCGCGCTCGATCGCTGCGCGTATAACGAGGGAATGGCGTGCCGGGCTCGTAATTGAGGCAGGCGCGAGTACGCGCGTACGTACGTGTATATGTATATATGTACCCTACGCACACTCGTGGCCACAATCCAATCGCTCTTAATCATTCGAATTCATCTCGCAGTGCGAGCGGCGATGACGCCATTAGCCGGCGCACCGCGAAAACGTCGTGAATTTGTGCGAGTGCGTGGAGTATGTATATAAGAGCACGTTGGAAAGGATAAAAGTGCGAGATGTGTGTAAATGATGATTGTTCTTTTTTTGGTCTTTGCAGAGGGATGAGGTGTTAAGAGTTGTATATATGGGTGGGTTGCAAGGTGAACGGGTATGTGGGGCTGTGCTTTTTTTGCGTATGAGGTGTTTGTATAAAATGTATGAATTAAATGTAATTAGTGGTTCAATTTTAATATTTTCGACATTAAAAGTATATTTTAGCTCAAGATTAATTATACTTAATGTAATAGCCTTCATTGCCATGTATTTAAAAAGCAATATGAATACCCCTTGTTCATTTCTATATAAATAAACAGTTTTTGCTTCCTTACGACTTACACATGTAATTATTAATTTAGTTTTTCAGCAAGTTTAA
>JAPYZO010001833.1:0-16489 GCA_030522905.1 Torymus flavipes
ATACTTATGGTAACTAATTCATTTAGTTATTCTTTCAGCTCCAAACTCCTAAACCAACTTAGCTTTACTCTAAACCAATAATATGAAATCTTCCTACGTATGCAATCCCATTCAACCCAAATTCCTCTCCTCCCGAAACCACATGCGCACTCATGTGCACACCTTACGCCAACAAACTCTCCTCCCGCGCGTGCTCACACGTGACCCATTTCCAAAAATGCATCGCAGCCATCACCCACACACTCGCGCGCATCATCAGCCCCGGGTTTTCTTTCTCTCCCTATATACGCCGCTCGACCGACATATAGGTCAGCCCTCCTACGGGTTGCTGCTGGTGCATACAACTCTCTCTCTCTTATCCCACGCGCACACAGGTGCTGCAGCTGCAGCTATATACGCGCGCACGTCGGCCATCTTGCGCGCGCTCGCCGCGCCTACACTAGTATACCTGTGCCTGTACACGGCTCTCTCTGTCTTGCTCGCAGGCAGCTCGCTCTGCTCTGGGCTTTCAGTAGGTCCGCGACGCGGGGTCCCGATTGATCGACGTAAACAAAGCGCGCGTGTGCACGTCGCTCTGCTGAGAGGGAGACACAGAGTCCAGGAGCTGCGTCGACAGAGCGAGAAAGAGAATCTCTGTAAGAAGAGGGAGAAGAGTAAACGCGAGCGGCCGGAGACTTCGGCCCGGACGTTGGTCGAGGAGACACCGAGGAGAGGAGATTATTATACGCAGGAGCTATGGGTGAGTCCATGTGTATGTGTGTGTGCATGTGTATATGTGTGAACTGGTGGTGGCGTGTGCCCCCATTTACCCAGAGGATGGTAGCCTCCGTCGGGGCAGAGTCGCAGAATTATTGTAGAATGATAAAATACCAGGAGCCAAGTGGACTCGTGGGGTTTACAGAGCATATGGTCCTGTTCCTGGAGGTCAGGCAGTAGTGTACGCTGGTGCTCATGGGGGGTCTGCAGTGGTGGTGTCACAGGACAAGGTCACTATGGCAACGAGACAAGTGCCTGGTTAAATATTGAAGATAATTGATGGTGATTGGATTAGCGGTGTTAGCTGAGCCATGAATGAAGAAGCAGGTCTTATGGTGTGCGTGTGTACCTGTGTAATTGTGTACTGTAGTGGTTTGTTTATTAGCCGTGTACCATGCTGGGGATACAGAGTTTATGTGTTGTTGTCAGTCTATGGAATTTATTCATTTGGATGCTTTCAGTGGAATTTTGAATTTGATGATTGTGTCTTATACTTAGCTGATTAATGTATGAATGAGATTTTGTAGTATATGCTTTGTTTGTTTGTTTCATAATAAGTTATGGCTGAAAAACAAAAGATGTATGGTTTCACTTTACTTTTATGTACATTGTACATTACTGAGAATTGGAAACAATAGAATAAATGTGAGAAGGATATTATTTGAATTCCTACATAAGAGATTTAAATAACGTTAGCTACTTTAGCTACTAATTTATAATAGATGTAATACTTTCTTTTAGTATTCTCAAGCTTTATATTTACATAAATTTGAATCTTTATGGTTTTTACATTTGTATTGTAAGTATTTTGAATTTTAAGTTCTCAAAGCAACAATAGAATCAAGTGATGAATTAAGCTTCTTAAACAGGATTTAAAATTTTAATAGTGTATATTCCTTATTGAAGTTAGATAACATCGTTAACTGGTTTTACTATGAGATATAAACTCTATTTGCTTAAGGTCAATGCCTTTAGTCCAGCACAAACTGAAAATTCTTTCTAATCTGTATTCTCCAAGCTGAAAATTATTATATGGCTGTTTAATCTCTGTTTATAGAACAACTACATGTTCATTCCACCTTTTCATTTGAGTTTTCCACCTATCAGAAAGCTACTACTTTTTTTTTTTTATTTAAACTAGAATACTTGTTGAGTAATTAAAAAATACCTCAGCAGACATGCAAATTATGTGGATGTACAATTTAGCTTATTTTACATTATGAAACTACAGTCATAACTTTTATAGTTTCTAACAAAGAATATTTAAAATTTAATTTACATGGTAATGAAAATTTAATTAATCAGCTTTACTGTTTAATTATATTGTATCTTCTTCGTGTAAGATTTATAAGTAGTAGGTACTACTAGTTTATTTCAAAATCTTTCTTAAATAATTTTTTTTCTAATATAGACTTTTATTTGAGGTGGCTTCAATTTCCTTAAAAAGTAGGTCAACAATTACTTTACCATTTCCATACATAGATTAATTAACACAAATCACTTAATTGCTCAATCAAAGTATTACATAAATTAGGTTTGAAGAGATTATCTATTGAAATTTTACATTTTTCATTCACCTACATGAACATTGTTTGCAATATTTTTTTACACACAATCTCCTTATGCGATACTTCAAAAGGATGTGTACTAAAACATTGCAAAAAAAATTATACAAAGTTTGTTTACACAAAATGCTGTTGATTGAAAACTCATAAAACATAAGTGGCATAATTTGAAATTAGAAAGACTATTTTTGGATGTATCAATTTACCATGATGATAATTTAATCAGACCACTTCATCTTGCTAAAGATAATTAATTCTCTTTATTAAAATTTCGAGTTAAAAATAAGATAAAAATCTTCAAAAGCATGATTTGTCACACTGACATATTTGCTGAACGAGTCATGGAGTTCATTGGCAATTCAGGAAGCAATTTGTTAAGGGTGGAGTACAATTTAACTCATTGCTATTATTAAATTCACCTTCTATTACTTGTATTACTCTATATTATACAGTAAAATACAAAAATTTATAAATAATAAAATAAAAAATTACTTTAAAAATTAAAAAAATTTCATTTAAAATTTTTTAATACAAAATAAATTTTTTTTTCTTATTTCTAATATTATAACTATGAGATTAAATTAGATTTGAAATAAAATAAAACTTTTTTCAATCACATTACTTAAGTATCAAATAACAATTGAAATTTTAGATGAAAAATTTTTTCTTCAATTGTAATTCAACCTTAACCACTTACAATTTTAAGTACTTAATACAATTATTATTATTGTCATGCTTACTGATGCGTGATAGAATGTCTATTGAGTAACAGTGATATGAATGTTAATTGTTCAAATTGACAATGAAAGGAATTAGAATAAATTAATTTCATTGCAAAGAGTACTAAAAGTTATCAGGAGAGCAGAACAGGCGAGGAGGTAGAATGAAACAAGTGCCACACAGCAGATGATCCATTGAAAGATAATGAGTAATCTTATCAGAGTTTCCTGGAAAGTGTGTGGCATTAGTCAGCAGCCAGCTCCTCCTCACTCATTGACAGTCCAGTGACTTGGGTAGACCGTGTGCCATACATTTTCCTCTCTCTTTTTTTCTCTAGTTGAAAGTAGTGAATGAATGAATTAATCTCCATAGTAGAAGTCTTTTTACTATGGGTAGAAGAGCTCATTCAGATGTCAGTGAGATGCCTCTAAGGCGAAAGTATGCAAGTGCAGTCAGTGTTGATAGGTTTTCAGAGTATAGCTTGCATGCTGATTATAGATCAGGTTACAAGGACAGTGAGTATTTATTCATTAATTACTGCCTATCAAAGGATTACTGTATTTCAGCAGTGATTGAATATTACCTCTGTTGAGTAATTAGAGGGATTTTTGATGTTCAATTATTAAAGTGCTCCAAAGTTCATGTGGGAGTTTACAAATTCCATTATCATTTATCATCATATTTTGAGGTTATATAGATGTATTAATGCATTGAGAAACAGCTTTTCCTATTTGATCAAGTGCATTTAGTTACTTACTACCAATCAAATATTTTGTATAAAATTTTGTAGTTGGAAGTTATATTTAAATTCAAGTTTTTTACCATTATTTAATTTCTACAGTATTATAATTTATATAATTATTATTAATTAATAAAATATACATTAATTTAATACATATGGCTAAATATGCATTCTGAAAACCAGTATTCATTTCTATCATAAAAAATCATATATGAATTACCTTACTATAATTTTACCTAATTAATTATTCTATTTTTTGAATAAGTAATATTATATCCTGGTAATACTGAATAGAGCTCACGTACTGTATGCGATAAATCCTTTCAAGTATGAGATTGGCTTTTGGCATTAACAACAAATTGACTTTGCTTTGTTCATATTTGTTTATTGAGATCTACTCCACTGTAGTTAATTCTATAATGACAGCTCCTATCTTTAGTTTGCAAATAACTATCATTACATATCAATTGTTAAACAAGTGCTTTTAAATAATTTTTAAATATATAAGGAACTAAAAAATGTTAAGAAATAATGGCATTTAAAAAAAAAAAGTTGAAAAACTTTTTCGATTAAATCGGTCGATTTAATTATACATGACGAAGTATAGTCAAAACGCTCTTTTAACATTTTGCCCTTCTGTGAAGTCAATATCAAGGTCAATACCTATCACTTCTGTTGCCTTCTCGAATTTTTTCTTGATAAAAGATATACTATAGTTTGGTATCTACAAAATTAATTTTTTCGATACGTGATTACGGAAACCGATACGAAAATGTCTACATAAAGAGGCCGATTTACCCGAAGTACCTTGTTTTAAAATTTAATTTTTTGTTTTAGTTTTTTTAATAATAATTCTTCGTTTAGTCATCTTTTTCGCAAAAGCAATTTCCATTAACCTTGCGAAGATAATTTTTTCTTCCTTGGAATTTAAAAAACGTCAAAACAAATTTTTTTTTTCAAATGCGTACATTCCCATTTGAATTTCTAGACAATAAAAAAAATTTAATACCTTCCAAAAAAGTAACCATCTCTGTTATAACGCATCACCGTTCGATCCACAGGTAACTTCTGCAACAACTTCATGGCGCGCGTGCCGTACGCAACGCTAATCGCGACGATCATGTGTTGTCTGGGCGTGGGAGCGTTCTGCGGCACGATGTACCGGGGCGCTACCCTCAGCGTCCTGATGCTGGACCAGGTCTTCCATCTGAGGCTCGGTTGGGTCGAGGCAGTGCAGATGGTCTTCGCGAGCATCGGCGCCAGCATGGCTGCCATCGGCTTCATGATACTCTGCGTCGGCTTCTTGGCCACCGGGGCCACGAGAACCAAGGTCTACAGGGCTTGGAGGACTCGCGTCGGCGGACGCATATCCTGCGCTGTGGTGAGAGTCTGAATTCTCTTTTTTGTTTCTTTCTCGCTGCTCATCATTGATACATAAATTTGTAGCAATAAAAATAATTATTCGTACTTTTGCAGCTCATGACTCTCACCTACATCCTGCAGTTCTTCTGGATTATCGTCTTCGGCCTTCTGTCCATCACCACCTTTGTCTTCACCACGTTCTGGGTTATCTGTAACAACAAGAGGGTCGTCGCTCTCGAGCAGTGCATCGATCTGACTCAATTCAGTAAGCCTCCGTTTCAGTCTTCCTTATAACATATAGCTTAACAGAAAGCTCACATTATATACTAATTTAAAAAAAACGAAAATAAAAAATTCTAGGCTTCTTATTCCCGAACGGCACGCGCGACGACGACATGAAGATCTGCGGCTCACAGGAGGTCAAGCTCTTCTGCAAGGACTACGTGGAGAAGGCCGAGGTGATGTTCATTCTGGCGACCCTCGCCACCTTCGTCGTGATCCTCGCGATGATTCACTATCTGATGTGCCTCTCGGCCAACTACGCGCACATTCGCGACCACGAGAAGTTCCAGGAGCTCCAGGAGCTGCAGTTCCTGCAAGACCCCACCGATCAAGACTCGCCTCAACCGGGCATGGGTACGATCGGCTCCCACCGCGGCAAGGACAGGTTCTAGGATACGGCCCGCGAGATCTTCGCCATGAATCCCCAGTAAGAGAAAGAGAGAGCGCGCGCGAGAGAACGCACGATTATATATCGTCACGAACGAACACCCCACACGAATCGACCATCGCAGCTGAATTTTGGTTATATGGAACAAAGGACAAAAAAGATAAAAAGAAATATTTAAAGAAATTATTATTATATAATATATATATGGTAACGATATTAGACGACAAAAAGCCACGTTTATGAGTTGATGTGTAACACATACACACCACGTACATGTATACACACCCGACGCTGCAGTCGCGTTCTCCAAGAGCCGATGAGTCGGACGATTGCGGACCTGGGCGAGGCTGGCCTACTGCTGCTGCCGCCGCATATTGCTTTCCTCGGTCTTTTGGATACGTGCCGGCCTAATTTGACGTTCCATCTTTTTGTTCGTTTGACGTTTCCGTTGAAAAAAAAGTCTCCTTAAAATCAGCAAACGAAGTGACATACACTCACACAGCAAGTAGTGACCGAGAGTTTCGATTCTTTTTAATTATACCAAGTTCGATGACGCCCAGCGAGCTCAGGCTGGCCCACGTCCGCTCACGGGGAAGAGTTAACTCGCCACTTGGCGATCGATCGATCCAATTATAAACATGGCACTATGAAAACATTACTATTGTATTTCTCATCATCTCTGGGGAGTAGAGGAGACTTGATTAGCGTGTCTCCTCCGCTACCCTTTCGTCGGTCACTAAATGTCGCAGAGTGCTTGTTAACCGACCGGAGGATCTTGCGGGAACACTCTATGCCGTCCATTAATCCGCGAACTCTATTAGATGTCTATCAGCACACTATTTAAATGTGTTTCGCGAGGGGGGGAGGGGGGGGGGGGGGCATCAGGCGCCGATTCGCATTAGGATCTAGAAGCCGAATAACCGGATGAAAGCCCTTTCGCGCCGATTGAGTAATATGTCTTATTATTTTTCTTTTTCTACGGGAGCACCGATTAGATTTAATGTTTCGCTTTCGTTACGACGAAAGTTTTTTTTTGTATTGATTCGCATTCCGTTGAGAATAGCGGCAGAAGGAAAAGAATTTAGTTCTGTTCCGAGTTTTTATAGTAATTTAAGAAATCTTTTCAATGTATTATTATATTATTATTATTATTATATTGTCCGAGTTCTGAATTGTTTTTCGTTCGAGATAAGTTATTTTTCTATGGAAATTTATTGCATTTAATGTTTTGAGTTGAATTTAAAGAATGCGAAAGTAAATTGAGGAACGATAAATTGCGTTTGTGTTAATTTTACTCAATCAGTAATGAAGGACTTTTGTGTCTCTACTGAGATGGATAATAAAAGTTATTTGTTACTAACTAAGTAAATACTATAAAGAATGGTATTTTTGTTGGAAATGTATATTGAGATTAATTTAATGTTTTGCTAGAAATATTTCTATAATTATTCAAAATAAAGTAAAATGACAAATCAAAAATAGTACAATATAATTGTTTGTAAATAAGCAAGAGATATCTAAGACATTATTTTTATAGGACTTTACTTAGTTAGTTTCATTTGATTTTTTTAACTGACTCACAGAGGTCATACTACTTTGAAATTTTGAAAAGTCGACTGAAATCACAAAATTGAAACTCAAAAGACTTACCATTAAAACATCAATTAGATTCATCAAAAATTAAAGAAATCAGTCGTTTTGATACAAAGTTTATGAAAAAAATATTCATCGACTGCACGAGAAAATTCAAGTGAGATGGATTTTTCAAGATTTCTGAGTCTTCGAGATTTACGTGTCTATTGTAATGGCATCTATTGAATTCACTCAAAGTTCATTCTACTGCGTAAGAAGTATAACACAAAAGTGTTTATTTAGATTGTAAGGCGAATGTTGCACAAATTCAAGATTATTCTTGTTGTCCGATAACACTGTTCTCTTCATCAGCCAACAAATGTCTGCTGTTTTCCGATTATTTTGTTTTGCGCACTATAATTCTGCACAATCATAACAAAAATTGAAAGAGCACAAAGAGCAAATGAGAATGAAAACAAAAAAGCGTTGACTGCACAAGATCGTGATTTCTGTGTTCAGTATTAATTATAAGTATATGTAAAATCCAATGCCGCCGATGGATCTTGCGACAAAACATTCCAAACATCACAGTTCGACTTTTATTTTTCTACGTTGAGATTTGTACTATTGTCAAGGCGGCAACTCATATAGCCTATAATTTACAATTATAAAACTTGAAGGTATAAGTATTCAATGGCCAATAAGATTTTCTGAATATTTTAATATATATTTATACTTTGTACTTGGTAATTTGTTAAGCCTATACAAAACTTTGTGTACTGTTTTGCATATTGTATTTCTCAAAGAGAAACTCGACTGAATTTTCGTGAACAGCCAATGTTCGAAAAAAGTGTTTTTCAAACGAATTTTTGTTTGCATTTGTAAAGATAAAAAATTAAAACGCTTTGTTTCTAATAATTTTTTGTTTCTTTTTTTCTTTATTTCAATAAGGTAAAAATATAAAATTACCTGCCAAAACTTCTTATGAATCTCAAGTATAATGTTTTCTGAAAATGTTTTTCCAAGTATGAAAAGTAATTCAAAGTATTTTGACTTTCGACAATATCAATAGGTATATTTAATTCGCACATAATCTAAAAACGTGCCAAATTTTTTAAAATTGTCAACGCCCTAAAACCCAAAAAATGACAACTTGCTCAAAACAAAATATGTTTAAACTTAACGGTCTAATCTGAGACAAACTAACAAACAAAAAATACTATAAATCAAAAATATGATTGTACGTAAAATATTTGCGACATATCGACTTGAATTTTAGAAGAACTGTAAAATTATTAATATATGAATATATTATACATAAACTTGAAGAAATCTCTCTATTGCTTTGTTAGAGAGGCGTAAAGTTTTATCCGGTTTCAATGGACCGTTTATCGAAATAAATCTGTTACTTGGGCTGCAACTGTTAGAGCAAATGTAAATTAGCGTTGATGGAAAAATAAAAAAAGAAAATTTATCTCCAAATCTGTGTTTGATATCACTTTTATCCATCTGAATACTATTTTTCTTAAGTATGAAGGTTACGTTTTTTTTAATTATTTTAAATAAAGTTATTTAAAAGGGACCATAATTTGATAAAACATAGGATATAAGACATTTAATTAAGGCAGTTGTTTGAATGAATAACAAGAGATATTTATTATTTGAAAAATGAACAATAACTTTTCGTAATTATTTATAAAAATTTATAACTGATCTTTCAAGATATAAAATATTAAAGCTTGAAGGTCTTATTTCTTTGATTATTCAGTAAATAAATATTTTCTTTTAGATATTTACAATCTCAAATATTAAGTAAATCTGTACAGATTCAGTCGTCATCATCCTCAAATTGAAGATCTAATTCGAGATCAAGCATATTGACTTCTTGAAGGGTATTGATTAAAGTATATCGAGAAAAAATCATGTACAGCTTTCGAAACCACACATATTGCGATTTATGAGTCTTCATTGCATCCTGAAAAGTAATATAGCTTTTATAATTATCGACGAAAAATTTTTGATAAATCGATGAAATTCTTATCAGCTTACTCGAATGTAATGCCTTTGTCGATACGTGATTAAGTACCAATATGAAGACGACAGTAGACTGATAGGTAAGTCCAATAATTGCGTGTATTTTCGAAAAATATTTACAGTTTCAAGCGTATATAATTTACAATCTGAAATCAATTATAACCATATAATAGATATAAAATTTCATTTTTTACAAATAAAATTTAACTACATTTCAAATAACTGATGAATATTATTGAAATAATTATGCATATATTAGAAAAATGATCTACTATATTTATGTACTGTGCAAATTATATTTAAGGTACTCTAACTGAATTAACCAACATCCAATATTTATCTTTTCAGTAAAATTTGGTTGAATAATTTAACATTTTGTATGTATAACTTACAAGGAGGTACTTTCTTTTCTATACACAATGAAGCAATAGCATAAAAGAGAGAAATATGGTTTTTATGTCTGCTGACACCATGCTTGTCAAAAGTAACCACAGCATCAATTTTATAGCTTTCTATGAAATGTAGAACAGTATCACACACAACATCTTCTGGCCATTGTACATTTGGATCATCAGGTAACTCTGTACACCTTTGTTAAAATTGAAATTATTTGTTTTGTACCAAAACTGTTTATTGATATAAACAGCTGATTAGAGTGATTATTAGACATACTTACATTACAATAGTAATGTTAGCTTCAGGAATACCCAGTCTTTTTGCACATGCCCATAGCTCTTCTTTTCTTTGTTTATTACCACCTACAACATAATGAGTTTATTAGGTACCTAAGATTTTAAACAACATTAGAGAAATATCATTTTGACCTTACCTATAGATAAGCAAAGAAGGTAAATTTGACTAGCACCAACATGAGTCAGCCAGTATATCATTGGTCCAAAGAACATGACTTCATCATCTGGATGTGCTGTAACCAGAAGCAGCCTGGCTGGTGGTCCCGGTAACTGCCACGCCTTCTGGTCCACCCGTTTTAACACAGAATAGAGAAAAATACACACACCTATGTACGCCGTTATTGCTATAAGCAGCTGCCATGATATTTCTATCATGTACCACCACCACCAGTGCACAATGTCGTTTACAAACTCATTGATGTACTCGGGCACCGAGTCTAAACTAACTATGCTTGACATGATTTATGCTAAAAAGCTCTACACCTGCAAAGGAAATACAACGGTTAAAGATTATCTAACAAAAATTTACAAAGGTCAATATAAATCATTAAGCTACATATGTTTGCTGAATTATCAAAACTGTAATTAAACTTTCATTAACTTCTGAAAATAATCATCTACTACATAGACTCTACCATTCTCTACACCAACAAAATATGAAAGAAAAACTACTTATTCAACAACATGATGTTTCCCGCTAACTCTCTCCTCCTTCCCCTCTCTCTTATCAAAATTGAATTAAAAGATCAAGGACAGTGTATGTACCTTCTAATTTGGCAACTAAAGCTATCACACCAACGGCTGCAGACTCTTGGCACCTGCGTGTCACGTATTTTCGAGGTGGTCCCGTGATCCGGCCATCGCTGCATCTCTTTGTCCCGGGGAAGTGCGCGCAAACGAGTCGACGGTGTTCACGGGATCGTCGAAAGCTCCATCATATCTCACATTCGCGCTTCGTTTGCGTCCTCCCTCAAGGTTGACCACCTACGTAAGGGAAGTTAGGTAGAGAGATGTTTGTATATGCGCCTCCATCTACTTTATATTTCGTTCCCTCTTGTGCGTCGTTTACCTATATATTTCCCCGATTCATGAATTAAAGCACTTGCGAAAAGGGTTTAAAGATGTTTTTCTAGTTTGCCCAGTGAAAATACCGGATATTTAAGTCGCGAGGTGACGTGCGACACTGATAAGTAACTGAACTGATTGACTGATTTTTACAATTATATCCAAAGTTCCATTATCGTGCAACTGGCTCAACTCGTCGACTGCTCCGTTTTGAAGAACTTTCGGAGCTTGCCGAGGTTAGGTTTTGCATCTCGCTCGGCGCGTATAAGAAAGTTAGGTCTGCTTCGTGCGTGTGCGGCAGAAATACCTATTGGCGTCGGCGAAATTTGTCAACAAAACTACGATGTTTTGTTAAAAGAAACCAAGATTTTACGCTTTGTATGTAAATAAAAAAGAGAAAAACCTATATTAAAAAGTTAAGCAGTTTGAAGCGGTATATTCCTTATTTTGCCATTCAAATAAAAAACCGCGCGCAATCGTCTCACCGTGAATTCCCATTATTGTTCTTCTATTGTTGTTGTACTAATTCTTCGCACAGTAGTTCAACAATCATTGCCAGTGTAATGTCAATCGACATTCACGAACTTGCGCATCCGGAGTCGCTATCCGAGTCTGCACTACTTGAGATTTTAAAAAACGTAAGTTGAAGAGGTTATATTGTGTATTATCTGCAGTGTCTAATTTTTTCCGTTTTTATCAGAGGTGTATTGAAATACCAAATGTCAAGGCTCTTAGGAAGTCAGAACTAGTAGAAATGTTCAAACGAGTAGCCCTTCCTTTACCCCAGAGGCGGTACAACGACGCAAAGTACTTGGGCAAGAAGCTGAATGATCTCAGGGTGAACAGAAAGATCACCATTGCTGTAGAAGAGGAACAGGCTTTATACGAGTGAGTACTCACATACAAATTTTTAATGACAGTAAATTTTTTAGTTTTATTTTATAAATCTTAAACGAAAAAATTTTTTTTTAGAAAAGTAAAAAATTATTCACGTAAATTATAATTATGGGATATATTCAATTTTACAAATGTCTTATGCCAATATCAAACAGTTTATTTTTACATAAATTTGATCTTTTCAATCAAACATTATAAGATTGAATTTACAGGTCTGTAATATCTAGTCAAAGTAATTCACCTCACAAATCCGAGTCTGGTCGACTGAAAGCACCTTGTGATAGTACAGAAAACACACCATCAAAGAAAATGTGTTTTTCCAATTCTTCCCCTGGTATAAATGGTTTACCAGAGAATGGTTTAAAAAGAAAAATCAATGATACAAATGTGAGTATATTATATTTTTTGCAGCTTTAATCAATTATACTTGCACGTCGATTGTTAAGATGAATACATCAAGGAAAAACACGTTGATTTCAGGTTTCAGCGCAGAATGAAGCCAAAAAGCGTCAGAAGATTACGTGGCCGTAACTGGATTTCTTAGTTTTCTTTTTTACAAAAATAACGATTTTTGTTTATTGTATTATATTTTATATAGACTTCAAATTCCAACCATATTCAAATACCTATCTTTTTGTTTTTATGACTTTTTTTTATAAAACATTGAACGCTTAATTGTAATTTTTACGATTTTCTTAACAAAGTTCTTGGAAGCTTGGACACTTCAGTATGTTACAGTACTGATGAATATTTTGAGTGTGCCCAAAAATTTTTCGAAAAGCTTTTTATACAGCATATGACCATATACTCATAAATTCATCTCTTATATAGTATATAACTTTAAATATAAAGACATTTCATTTTTTCATAATTTTTCTTAAGAGCATAAGATAAATTCTTGAGTTTTTTGTGTGGAGTGTATCTAAATTAAAAAGAAGCTTTAGTATTGTATATTAAAAAATTGGTTTATTATTTTTAGTATACCTATTTACTAAAAAATTTCATTTTGAAAAGTTCCCACTGATTGTCAGACATATTTAAACTAATTAAAAAACCAAACATAAATTAAACTATTTTATTTACTGTATCTATAATGAATTTTCAAGTCTTAATTGAGTAAAATTGTATTACATGTTATAAAAAATTTTATGGTGCACTCAAAGTTTTTGTACCGTCATTTATAGTTTCAATGCAAAATTTGTTACTATAATTTTATCGAATATTCTTTGGTCAAATTTCGATTTCGATTTTTAGATGTGAATATAACAAAATGAATTATATTATATACGGAATTAAAAAAAAGAATATGTTTTTTGCAAGTCTGCCGTTTGTAATCAACTATTATGATTACGAAATTTCGGACGATAAATTTATTGCAATTGTTTAAAATTGTTACAGGAGTATTTTTTTTTGTAATCTAAAAAAAGAATAAATAAATGAAAGAGAGAGAAAAATTCGAGCGAAACAAATACATAAAATTAAAAAATTGTACTTTAATCACGTCGTATATTACAAAGATCGTAGAGTAGAAATACTGACAAACTTTTTTGGTTGAAATATTAATCAAACAGAAAAATGCTTTTAAGTAATAAATTTAATGTACATAAATAAATCAGTATCAAAATTGTTTAAAATATCCTTTCCAGTAATAATATTAGAATAAGTAAATATTAATTAATTTACTTGACAACGTTCGATATATGCATTTGATAAAGAAGTATTGATTCAGTTTCTTTATGATTATTAGAAATATAATGTGTTAAATATATTTTGGAATGTTTATGATATAGATAATAATATTATAATAAGATATTATTATAATATTGTTTTATTATATTTTAATTTCATAATTCTATCTGTATTTCATATATTTTAAAAATAATTACAAAACTATTTATTTATCTTTTTTAAATGCCTTCATTTTTTACTACTTATATGTTTTAATTTTATAATGTATAAAAATATGTTTTATATGATTTTATAAACAGAGATAACTACAATAAATTTGTAAATGTTTCATTTTTTATATATTTTCTATATTTGTAGGTATAAATATCAATAGTGTATTTAAACCCTGTCATTCAATTTTTCACCTAAATTACATCAACAAAAGTTTGCTAAGTAATAAGTTATAATTCTCATTTTGCAATTGTATTGCAATGAATTATACAAAATAAATGTAATAGGCTATGGTATAAAATCTACTTTTGTAATACATTTTACTTTGTATATAATTTTTAACGATTTAAAAAACGTTTCACTTTGTGCTTGGCATTTAAAAAAGACAAACAAATACATTTGTAACTCGAACATTCAACAAATCGAAATAAATACCAAAATAAATCTCTTATATGAAAGAATATATAATAATGAAACAACAATTAGCACAGTCATGCTGCACAAGAGCACCGAGAGTATATGGATGAGCTCTTACCCCCCAAAAGAATAGAAACAATAAAGTGGCCATGAGAGATAAAGCGTTTCAAACAAGGAGTTTTATTGTTATGATAAAGAGAAAATTTTTTTTCACATAAAAAGAGAGAAGCACGTGCAAAGTATTCATGGCATGTCTGTCGAAAGCCGAACAATCTCATGTCTTCGCAGGCTGAGGTGTCTATGTTAAACAAAGCACCCATATCAGATCAAAACAAAGCCAGCAAAATTATCTTTGGCGCAGTTTTTAGAAAAGGGAGCCTACGGTAAGAAAATAATAAAAAAATAAGTATAGCTTTTGCAAATTAGAATGCAATATACAGATAAGAAAATAAAATTTATCATATTTATGCACGATTAAGTTACTCACCAGAGGCTCCCGTAAAAAAGCGGAAAAAGAGCACACAAAAATTCGTGGCAATAAAAAATTCTGACTCCTAGATTTTCTTAAACAAAATGTTATATATACATTTTATAACAAAATGCGCATTCAAAATAAATATATATATCTGAGCAAACTAAATATATCAGAGTCAACTTTTTTTCGTCACCACAGAACAGAATGGAGAACTCATACCTAGTTCTCATTCCCCGCAGGCGCGCAGAGTAACTATATAAGAACAAAACAGTTTTTGAAAGCATGATGTATAGAGGTATAGAGAGAAACAAAGATCTTACCGGTCCCATATACATGTAATACCTATACAAACGCTGTTTAGTATCTCAAGATTTCTTCTTTTTTTTTGTATTGTTTAATTTAATCGCATGCCAAGCCGCTGCTATATGTGTATATATATAATATACGCAAACCGAAAGAAGCGCGGGCACGAATTATAGCGTCCGCTCAGCCACTCATGATCCTCAGCCGTTTGTATATTTCGGAGTCGATTATATATTATATATCCGTTACAATACGTTATATTTACAGTGACGAAAAAGCGCATGTATATATGTATGTACAGACGCGAATATGCGTATATATAATATAAAAAAATTCGAATTCTGTAGTGTGAATAATGTATGTGTGGGAAAAAGCGTTTGTGCAGAAATAAGGTATAATAGGAGCGAACCTGCGAACGCAATAATAACTTTGTATCATATATCAGTCGGCGGTGGCTGAGCGCGTGTCGGCATGGATCTACGACGGCAAAGCGGACGCGCTTTATACGCTTATGTGTGTGTATATGATGTGTGTATGTGTTTTGCAAGATGCAGATATGTCGATGTACGTAAATGCTTATTGTTTTATGAAGTAATCAACGAACGTACAAAAACGGAAACGAGGTCAACTTGGAATGTCGTTTTTTTCTGTTCTTTCTTCTTCGCATAATAATAACGATCTACGCGTTTGTATAATAACACATCGCTGAGCGCATATAGGTATATAGGAGTTTGCGCGCAAGATCCGCGCGAGTATAGTTAAACGTCGTCGCGCTCATATAATATAATTTTGTATACAAAAATAAGTTTAATTTCAAGATAATCTACAGCCAGATTGATAAAAATTATATATAAAAACAAACTCTTTTCACCCGTAACCAATATATAGACAATCGCGAGCGACGCAAAGAAAACTTTTCAATGCGGACCTCGCGCGCAGCAATAATAATATAAGTACTCATAATAATAATCATAAAGTAATAATAATCGAGCCGCTCCGAGTTCGTGGCATGATGGCCTAATATACAAAATCAGCCGCTACATCTCTCTCTCTCTCTCTCGCCTCTGTATATATATATATATATATATATATATAATATATGATCCTGCATCGATTATACAAAAATAATTTCTAAGGGGGAAAACAAGCGTACCTCGTCATACAAAACTCGCGCGCGCGCAATATATAACGTAATAACAACAACAATCGCCGATCGGAGATTTCTATATACGCGATATATATAATATATGTACACACACACAATTACCTCGACAGCGAGAGACTAGCGAACGCGGAGCAGCTGATATATATATATATATA
>JAPYZO010001834.1:0-26253 GCA_030522905.1 Torymus flavipes
CCATTTTGGCCAGTGTACGCATGTAAAAACACAAAATCGATCTGTTCTCGCACACATATATTACACATGTGTACACACACCACCTTGATCGTGTGAGCGCACGGTTGCGTTTCTTTTTTTTCGGCCCATCCACGTAAATCATACGTCTATTAGTTATGAATCGTCAGATGGTCAAGCGCGGGTTTTATATACATATACACTTGCGCGCACGCGCGCGTGCGCTTAGCCGGGCAATTTTGAATAGTCCGAAGCGCGCGGGCGCCCGCGCTCGAGTCTGTAATTTGCGTTGCGAAATAATTACGGCTTTAATTCGCGAACGAGCACGTTTGCGGCCCGATGCAGAAGTATGATTACCGAGAATTACGTATGCCTACTTTTTTCGAGAGTGAGAGAGCAAGAGAGAGAGAGGAGGGAGAGGAGGGCGATAGCCCATTCGAAAGCCGCGCGAAATACTAGAAATTTAGGTGTAAAGACCTACTTTATTCTTGACGCCGTGCCGCATAGCCGCAGCGGTATATATAGATATACATATAAGAAACTTGTAGCTCGAGCTGCGAGCGCGCTCGTAACCGTTGAAAGCGCGTCCTGCACGGGCCGCGCGAAATGCCCGCGCTTCATGCGCATTTGGACGGTGCGTGGAAGGGGTATAAGAATCGTCGGATAAAAATTACACTCTGTGCAATAGTTGAAAATTTTCATGCAGAGTACATGTAAGCATCTTTCACTTTTGTACATATACTTGTTAGAAATATGTTATTATAAGGTTATTCTTAAAATTAAATTGAAGTAAGAAGAACATATAGAATTAAGTGAATATTCACTAATTCGACAGTGGAGCAATTTTAACTAATAATTAGTGATTTTTTCATTAATTCAACTTTAGAGAGTACATACTTATGACGGAAACCAATAAATAGATTATATAACAGTAATGGTTAAAACTGTTAAAACACGGGAAAAACCGGATTAAGCGTAGAAAAAAGAGACATGCAGTTTCCATTAAATGGCTTTCAATCTCCACAAGTAAGTATCTTGTATGCCGCACGGTAGTTCGGTAATTAGCGCAGCGATGCACAATACCCGCGTACAAACTGGTTAAGAAAAATAACTTAACAGCCATTAAAAACTCTTTGTCGCGAGCATGTATCCGTCTTCGTCTTCGGTTGCGCGCACTCCGCGGTTCGTCGCACGTATAACGACGAGCGTAAAAAGGGAAAGGGCTGCTATTTCGGCGATACTTTTTTTCATCGCTGCTCGGCTTGTTCGCGCGACGTTCGCATTAATTTTACGTCATTGAACCCGCCGTGTGTATATACCCGGGGAGAAAGAGACGACAAGTTAATGCGGGCGTGTGCGCGCGAGCAACAGTACGGGCTTGTATGTATATACCTTCCCGGCTAAACCGAGCATGAACGAGCCGAAAATAGAATATATGCAACGGTGGCGCCGATGACTCGGCCGCGCGACAACGCTAGCCCTTTGAGGAGCTCCCCGGCTTTTTTCCTTCCTTCCTCGTCGCCGCACCTCCTTCCTCTCTCTCTCCGCGTGTATAAGCAGCCGAGAAAAGCACACCGCGCCCACAGGAAAAAAGCGAGCGTAAATCTACCAAGATTCCCGCCGCCGACGACGACGATCTGTGTCGCATATGTGTGTATGTGTACACGTTGTGGGGCTCCCAAAAACAGCTACTAAATAAGCCACCGCCCGCTCGTCATTCAAGCGACGAGTTTAGGCTTATATACGTCGCCTTCGAAAGCCGAAAAAGAGTTTTCATTTTTCGTGCAGTGTGTTTGTAGAAAGGAATCGTCCCGGAGTTCCGGGAGATATAAATTCGATTCTCAATTGGGGAAGTCGCGTATAACTATATATACGTGTGCGCGCAAGGGCCCGACGAACATTCGTTGCTGGGGTGGGACAAACACGTAAATTGTCGAGAAAATGTGAACTCGAGCGCGGAGATTTATTCCGAGCGTCTTTGTATCCTATAGTAATTTTTACCCAATTACCGCTCCTTTCTTCTGTGAGTGCGGTTTACTTAACGGTCCCATAACGGTTTTTTAAATAGAAACCTGTTAGTTAATTTATCAAAAAGATGTTTTAATAAAATAAACGGAAAAAAACTTTATTTTTATCCAATTCTTGGTATATAGTTAGTGTTTGAATGGAGGGGAATAAAAACTATATTAATGATTATGAATTTCAAAGAAGATCGAAACACTGAATAATTCAACAGTTTTTTTCCCTAGTTTCTAAGAAGCAATTGTCGACCGATCAAATGGATATATATCTATATACGTGTGTGAAGTGGGAAGCGTGTCATCAATATGAAATTTATTCCGAAACTGATACAGCAGTATTCCGGAGCGAATCAATTTTCCCACATATTATCCATTAGCAACAATGTTTGCTCACACTCGTATACAGATGTCATGCGGCCGATCCTCGGTCGCGCACTTTCGCCTTTCCTTTCAGCCGAAAATATTTATACTGACCCAATCCGAATGATTTATATCGTTTTTGCACCGTAGGTGGGCCCGAGCCTCGGCGCAAAAGAACGTCAAGAGATATGCAGCGATCCGGCTGACTCGTTTCCTGAATCCATTTATCACGCGTTCGACGTTATATTACCGAGGGCTGAGCCGCGCGCCAAGTACGAAAATATTTACACGATCTCTGATTAATTAATCTCCATTCCCCTCCCTCCATCGCGCCGCTAAAGGATTTCTCTCATAAAGCGCGCGTATTAACGGAAAGTTCTGCATGAATATATATGCGCCACGTCGAGTCCTTATTCGAAAAGTCTATTTGCGGCCGATGATGGAAATATTAAAACGTCATTTATCGGACGGCTGCGCTCGACACAATATCGATACAGCGGATGAAGCGACAAAAAAAGGGTCTCTAAGGTTCTGCAGCACGGCAGGTATGAAAGAAATATGAAAGATCACGAAATTAATGCCGAATTCATCACGCTCGATTCGGCCATTTTTCCCATGGCTCCCTCGCATACGCACGAGCCTATTGTATCGCGAGGACGGGGATATATATAGAAAAGTGGCGTGACGATCGTCCGGGCCGAAAATCTTTAATTATACGGCCGAGATTTTGGAAAATTCACCAAACGTATCTATCATCTGGATCTCCCGGGATCTGGCGCGCTTCATTCAGCGACTCTCTCGCAGGAAATCCCCGATTTTTTCGTCTTCTCGCCGCACTATGCACACATACGAGCTCTCGAGGAAAAAAAAGTGAGAATTTCCCATCTGAATAAGCGCGTGTATGTGTGTGCACACACGAGCGACCGGCCCACTTTGGATTCCGCGCTAAACTCTAGTTCGCTCTCCTATACCTGTCAGCGTTGAATGGAGACCTTCGAGAAATCGGGGCTATAGCTCCCAGCCAAAAGAAGAAGAAGGGGCCCACGCACGTCTACCTGATTTCGAAAAACGACATGACAGAGAAGAGAGGGGAGGGCCCCGGGATCGGAGAGGTCTCGTTAATTTTTGTTTCCCTCCGAGAGAGAAGTGTGTGCATCCTTCTCCTCCTCTCGCTCTCTTTACAGTTCAGCGCCGTGTAAGTAAGGACCTTTTTGTGCGAGTACGCGCTCGAATTCGATCGCCCGCGCGCCCTCGTGCAATCCTCCGAGCGCGGCTCTCGGGATGGGAGTTTATGTTTCGACATTCGATCCTGCGCGTGCGAGCAGAGAAAAAGGCCGAGGGACTTAGGTTTTTTGGCGGAAAAAAGGAACGGAAAAATGAAAGAGAAACCCGCACGATATATGCTTGGGACGCATAATGCGACGGAACGATTAGACGAGAATAATACAACTAATTTTCGAGGATGCATTTAAAAAAAGAAAAAAAAATTTTCCGAGCGTTCGAGACGTAGGAGAAAATCTGACCTGCTGTAAAAATTTAATATTTTTGTGAATAGGTTTAAATGAACGGACTGGTTTTGGTTTTCTCGGTATTATGTTTACGTGTCTCTAAATAATTGGTTTTTGTTAACAAAAAGTATAGATATTGTTGCTATGCGATTTACAGTACGGAGTGAAATTTCATGTTAGCAGTTGCTATATTTCAAGTACTTAAAATGTAGCAACTATGTTAACATGAAATACTACGTAGTATATACCATAGTTATATTTTGGAATAATAAAGTATCACTTTACAAAAAAGCATATATAAATGATGATAATATAAATAAAGAAGATTAAGTGACGACCTACAGTACCTGTAATATTTCTTAAACTTTAATTATTGCTTATTTAATTATAAACAAGAGAAATATCATTTACATGATAAATGTGCAGAAGTTCAAATTACAGCCAACAGAATGACAATTAAATTCAGTAGGCATATATTTTTTTTGCCCAAAGAAAGGGGCACCTTTTTTTTACATCTTCCAAGTAAACAAAAACACAATACGTTGTCAAATCTAGCACCGTCCATCTGGCAAGACTATAAAAATCAGACTGATAAATATCCTATAATTATAACGAAATCATGGCTTATCTCGGTCGATCATGAAAAAATCTCCCAGAAACAAATAGGCGCCATTATGGGACGACATTCGCGAGAGCAGCTCGGCGCGCGTTTTTACGACTAAAAATAGAGATAAACGAAATTAATTCGTGATTTGTCAGCTGGCACACATGCCCGCGTATCTGTGTGCAGAAACTCGGACGTGATTACGAGTATCGAATTGATTAGCATTTCTGCGGCGCGGGTTGTATCATCAGATATGATGCATTTAGGCGTTTGAGAGTAATTACAGGCAGATACGATCGCACACGAGAGATGACTGTCGCCTGATGATACCGGCCGTGGCCGCCATTATACACTTATAGAGGCTAGCACTATATAACCCACAATCTTTTGGGATACTGGTTTATTTTCTGCTAGTGTTCTGTGTATATGTGTACGCGCAGACGCACAGGCACAGATGCGGGTATGCGGGCCGGCCGGCGGTCGGCAGGTAGGTAGCCGGTCAGCTTCGGCTGTCGAAAACTCGTGGCGAGCCGATCTTGTTGCTCGTTCCCTTTAAAGCCCTCGCTTTTAGAACGATAAAATTTCATCTGCCGCCGTACTTTGGACTTTTGCTTTGATTTTTCTTCTTTTCAGGATAAGTGCGGTTTTGTTTTAAAAATACAAAAGTTTATATACGCGTGTTAAAAATAATCTTATTAATTGGCATACATGATTTTCCTCATTTCATTTTAATTTTACTACAGTTATTATAAAATATTGAACAACTGCGGCATCGTCCAATTAAAATACTCATCTGGTGTAAAAAAATATTTGAAAAAATACACACACGTTCCATCTACACAATAGGTGCGGGCCGGAAAACCTATACGAAAATCGCTGCGGCAGTGTATAGCATAACTTTTTTTTCCTTGTATAATAAAAAAATCGAGCGGAAAATTTAATGGGGATATCAAGTAGCATTTACTATGTTAAAAAACGTGAAAAAAGAGGCACTTTGAAAGAGCGAGAGAACGCGCGCGAGTACAGTGAAAATCCATCGGAGTTGTGGATTCGTCCGCAGGTCGGATTACAATGTTCCGCGCCCGCTCGCACTTGGTAACACACGTTGCGTGCGCGCAGGAAAGAGACCAAACGAGAATGAGAGAGAGCGAGAGAGAGACCGAAAGGCCGATCAGGCCAACCAGCTGTCGCGATGAATCTCGATATTTCTTTTTTTCCAGCGAAAGAGAAGAAGACGGCGCGCTTATACACAGGCCACGAAACTATATAACTCTCGCAGGGCGGCCTTTTAAATGAACAACTATGCATGCGCACGCAGAGTTCGCGCGTGGGTCAGATTCTCGTGTATCCACAGCTTCTGTGCGTATGGTATATAGGTATATATAGTTGTCCCGATGATCCGCTTGGCTCGGTAAAAATAAAAGGCCTAAAAGAGTGCGGTGCAAAGTGCGAAGCCCCGCGTGTATGTGCGTTTGCATGCTTGATTCGTTTTAAACGAATTTTCCACTTCGCCGGGCGGGCCGAGAGAAGTTTGTTGATTAAATAATGGATTTCGCGAGCGCGTGCCCGAGGTATCCGGCTGCTGCATGCGCGCGCGCACACACGAAATGGAACGCTGCTGTTCGGATAATAGCCTACTATCGTTAAGCGGAGAGAGAGAGAGAGAGATCAGCGCTCTACCATCCACTACTTTATTTCACTGTGTGCCGAGTCCGGATATCTCGTTTCGAAAAAAACAATGCGATTATCCGTAGTTGAATTAGCGATTTTCCGCGAAAGTGGTTTCGCTGAATATGATTTTTTTTGTTTGCGGCGATAAATGGAGTGAAGGAAAATACGATGGTCTGGTATAATGAATAGTTCATTATTGATTTTATGAGCGCGAGAAGATGATGGAAGCGAAATTCGCTGAACTGAGTTTTGAGTGATTACAAGCTAACCATAAAAAACGTATAATATGCAGTTCCTCGTTGGCTGTTTTGCCTAAGGGCGGAATTAAAATGTGCGCTTAATTGCGTGGAAAAATAAATAGTTGGAAAGAGGATTAATTGCAAATTTATGCAAATTTTATGCGGGATGTTCGAACGTAACATTGTTCATAATTCATATAACTCAATTTAATGTAATTCAAATAAAGTATTCATATTGTAGCAGTATATAATATAAAGTATGTAGGTATAATTTAATAAAGAGGAGCTTTACGAACCTTCAAACATGTCAACTTAACAATATTAGTATGATACTGACTAAATATACTTGCTATGTAGTAACTTGGCATAATAATACAAACAAAATCTAGGTTTTTTTCATATCAATATTTTCTTCATTTGTGAGAAAAAAGACAAAAATAAACGCAATTATATATGTATGAACGTATATTATTTCCGTAATAATGAGTCGGACACTGATCAGAGTAATGGATATCGACTAAAGAATAATTTAGTAATTCCGGAATTACCAGTACTGAAATACTGAACATTCTCTATATTATATTTGGAAAGTGAAAAAGTTATTATTTATGTTTTTTCATTTTTAAGCTAATCACCGATTGAGTTATTTTTCCTTAAACTCATTTATATATCCAATTGAATGAACAACAAAACAAGAGTATAAAAAGAAAATTTGCATCTCACAGACACATGAAAAAGGTTTGAACCTTTTTTTTCTACAGGCACAAGAACTACGCCATGTGTAACCATCGCGATAAATGTAATTGCCCAACGACAAATATCGCTATCGCCGTGAAATCGTCATCACATGTGCATAAAAAGGAGAGCGATGCGTAGGAAATAGAATTGTCGTTTTTTCCAAATAAGCAGAGTTCCGGAGCAGAGGATAGAATATTCGTAAATGTTCGTACATGACGCTGCAAAATGATTGTTTTACTCGCAGAAATGCGCTGAAAAGCCCCTGGGGACATTCTTGGGATATAGCTGAGGCATTTTAATGCAATCTCGTCTCGAGAATCGTTTATTAAAATTAGTGCCGCTCGTATATGGTTGGTGTACACGTGAAATTACTCGAGTAATTATCCACACTGCGGTGAATTCATCGCTATATAAAAATATAACGATGATCTATGCTTGTTTGTTAAATATTTATTTGGTCGTTAAATATAAACGAGTGAACTCAGCGTACAGCATAAAAATTAGCACGAACTTCTTGTTTTATTTCATTGAATTTACTTGCATAATCATATTTTACAATACTAATATTTGAAATTTTTCCAGGTCACTGTTATGGCCATCTTATTTTTTATTACGGACAGTATAAAATATAATAGGCAATATATGTAATTTATTTGTGCATTTGCATTTAAAAAGTACTATCAAATAATAAATCATAACATACTAAAGTGAATTTTAGGATACGCGAATTTACTTATAAATTATTTTTATAAATATGCTAATCTCGAGAAATTTTACCGGTTAAGCATAAATAAGTGGGCCGTTCATGCTACTATAATTTAAAAATAAAATTAAAGTACATGATGCCAAAATATTGGGAAATCTTAAAACTTTATCCAAAACTTTGGTCAAAATTTAGATGACTTTGAACGTATTCTCACCTGCGCGCCTTGCCAAAACTGATGGTTGCCAATCAAGCAAGACATACTTTGCAAAAATGTTTAGTTTTAACATTAGAAACTAATTATATAAGAACGTATTTGCATGTGTATTTTATTACGTGCGGAATTTAATTAAAATTTAGCACGAACTGGAAAGAAATCAAAAGCTTTGTAAATTACTGTCGTAGAAATCAGCCAGATATCTTTATTTTTAAATGTATGCAGACGATAGGCATTGTTAGTATGTATTCCATTAGATCCTACATATTATACATATTACGATAGCATTTAGTTTAAACATAACTTTTTACAACTAGACCATGCTTACATATTATGTTTGTTATTTTATACGGTGTATTATGTTCTAGGTGAAAGAGTCCCGATATTTCTATGCCCATCTACCTTTTCCCGGAAAATTGATCTCCATCCATTATATGAAAAACCGTATTTACAAAATTTTGCGTGCACCGTACAAAAAAAAGGCCAATTTAGTCGACAGCTACGGTTCCCCCGAAAAACCTTCTCACGACCTTCGAAAGGTTGAGGTCTCGGAGATTACAAGAAAACCTCATAGAAATCCAAGAAAAGCAAAATCTCGTCCCGAGACAACAGGCATCGACCTGTCGTGCTCTTTGCCACCGCGCGCAAAAAGGGCCGAAAGAGAGACGGCTCCTAGCCAGCGCGTCGTCGTCGCCGCTCGGGTCTGAAAGAACCTTAGCTCCGAGACTCATGACCTCCTTTTCTCTGTCCTTCTCTCTCTCGCGCTCTCTCTCTCTCTCTCTCTCCTGTTCAGCCATAGAAAAACCTTTGCGCGCGTTTTACGGACCCTTCTCAGGACTTTTTGTCGTCGGAGATTTGCGACGCACAATAGCCAAGACCCTGTATATACTGGCTCCGAGAGAGCGCAAGAGAGATTTGGATCGGTAAATTATAAGCGTGCACGCTCGACGTCCACCCAGACGAAAAAGACGTCGAGCCTTCTTTTTAGCTTTGGCAGTTTCGGCGGTATCGCCCAGGAGAGAGGGGGAGAGTGCAATGACACTTGATAAACATGTGAGAGCGATTTTTCGGCCAAGCGTACAGTGTACACGGCTAGGCGCGCTCTTCGGCAACGTGTGTATGTGCTGAGGGAGATAAGCATTATTTGCATAGTTTGGGGCTCTCCGGGAACTGTTTGCTTTGCTTAGAATGTGTCACGATCGGGAATGTTTTAATAAAGGGATTGGGACATGTGATTATTGTTGTCATCGTGTTCTCGATTGGAAATCGTGTGTGATCATTTAAACATGATTATTTTTAGGAAACGAATGAGTAGCTAACATTAACTATAATGCATAGTATAATTAGTGTAAAATTTTTATATAAATATAAACAATTCACAAAACCCTCATTCTATAAGATATAGAATTAATAATAGATACAAGGTGACAAAAAGAAACCGATTCTGACCAATTTTCGGAATTTAATCATTTTATTATATTGTTTCATTCAAAATTGATTATTTTTTTCACGATCTCTCTGAAGAGTCAGGAGAAAACTCTAAAGTTTATTAAGGAATAGTCAAGTCATAGTCTTATATTTTAATATAACAGCTTGTAGCAGAACTATAATATTGTATAACATTTTATAAATTGTATTCCAAGAATGTTGAAGTACTACTCTTGTTTAATTTGCTGAAGTTTAATTTATTAAAGGAAACACAAGAAAACCCAAGATAAAAACCGGTAACGGTAACATGACCTTCCTGTGGAACGGGGCCAGGTGTTAAAAAGATCTTGAATCGCCGATGTCCTCAAAGATAGTGTCGCGCTGGCTTCACGTTCCGAAACTCATAAATGTGTAACCACCTATCCGAAAGTTTTTTTTTTTTAGAAAAAGTAAATATATTTTTTAATTTGCATTATCTTCATCAATAATTTTACAGTTATGGCAAAAGTTTGAATCGCAAAAGACATTTTATAAAATGCATAATTATTTATTAATGATCTCGAATCAGTCTCGAAAGAAAACCTCAATTTGGTGCCGATCAGAACACGCGTTATTTTTCCGACACTACGTGAACGTGCGATATTAATACAATTCGGTGATGTAGAGAGATCGAGAGAGATAGAGAAAGAGAGAGAGGGTCGGCAGTTTTGACAAACCTAGTGCGCGTGCATCGTACGGCGGGGATCTCTCTCGCGCGATCGATCATCGCATTAAATTGCGTCCCATTGTAACACTTCCCACACGTTATACATACACGCGTACGAGAAAATCGGCTTCCACTAAATCCCTCACCGCTCCCGCGTACAGACATAATATATACATCGTACGGCAACTTGCGCGCGCTCGGGTAATGCCCCTTTCGTTACGTAAAACGCGTCCCAGGAGCCTCTGCCATTCGCTTCTATATAAGCTTTCCTCGCCGTAACGACTTCTCGCGGAATATTCTCTGCGGTATACGAGAGAGAGTCAAGTTGGGCGAAACACGCGCGGTCGCGGGAGCAAGTATTATATATTATACGCGTGTGTGTGTCGGCAATCGTGTATTCGTATATAGGTGTGGTGTATATATATGCTTGTATAAGGTAGATGGGCGGCTTACAGTTAGACCGAGACGTGTAAACTTAATATTCAAAAGGCATTTTTAGATATTTAAATGCGTATATATACGTGGGTCTTGCGCTAAACGTGCTATATACGCGCTTGCTCAATATTAGACAAATGTATCCTTTTAGGATGCTAATGAATATGAATGATTCGTTCGTGAAAGAAGGTATGAGTTGCGACGTTGTCTTCTTCATCTTGGTAATTGCAGAGTGTCCGCAAGCTTATTATTTACTAATTGAGAGGTTAAGATTGTACAAAGGCAAGATCGATTAAAGTGTTTTTAATTTAATGGGAAATCGAAATTTGACGAAGTTTCTAATTATTTATACGTTTTTAAAAATGTAATTGATTGATAATAAATTTTAGTTTAATGCAAAACTAGGTAAAAGATGACCACAGAATTTTTATTTTTACGGGCCGTTAATTACACCTTTACCAGAGACAAGAACAATGTATTCTTCATTTTCAAGGATTTCATCCAATTGCCAATAAATTAATTCTTTTCTCAAGCTAAGATGCTGTTAATCTACTACTTAAATGGCCATGCCTAATGAATCAATTGCGAATGATTTAGAGGCATTGCTTTTTTAGAATAATACATCGATCTTCATCTGGGATAAGTATAGTAAATAAGAAAACGTTATATGAATCTTTGGCATACTTTAATACTTCCTTGTTCTACACTCATCCTAAGGGAAAAATATCATAATCCTGCGAAAACATGCAAAATAAAATGATGCTTTCATCATAGTTCTTCGCGAATGTTGTCTCAAGTAGCAACCCATCCTAGAAATAATTGATTCCCAACTTTGCCGCTAAAACTCCCTCTAAATATATTATTTACCATTCCACTTTCTCGCCACTTGAACTAAAGCTCCACGATAATGCGGCACACTTCCCTCTCACTCTCAGTCTCTCTACTGCTCGTAAAATACAAGCCCATCGAACGTATCGTAGATGAGGCTGCCTCGGTGGCGACCGCAAGTACCCGGGCTCACCTAGCCGCACGTACCATTATTATAACTATATACGCTCTCGCTCGCGTACAATCGGTGCCGCTATGTGGACACACACACACACGCACACCCCTCGTGTCCTCTGTATCAATCTTAAATTGTAAACACCGATACGCAATATATCACGCGCGGCTGCACCAGGCTCCGCATATGAGAGCTGCGATGTGTCCGCGGCGCTCGAGCGCGCAGATACAAGGTAAATACCTAAGCGACGCCATCGCCCGCGTTCTCTCTCTCTCTCCACCTATATACGTGGTGCCCGAGAAACCACGTCCACGAATATGTGTGTGTGTATATGTATATACTAACACACACGTACAGGGCAGACCGAGGGTGGACTCTAATATGTTTGCACAACTGTTCCCCGGCGTTGCTCATCGCTCTCGCCTCGATCGATCGCCCGCCGCGAGCCCGCTGACATGTCAATGGCTCTCACTATACTCGCTATGGCTCGTACTAGCGTGATCGTTCCCTATATATATATATACGGCGATAGGCGCAAGTCGCGCCGATTTTCCCCGGACCAAGAGCCGCTCTGTTTATTCATACGCGCGAGGGATTAGCCGGACGCGCTGTAGATTTTCCGCGGCCCTGCTGCACGCCCGATGGCAGTTTAACGTCTATTTTTAATTAGCTGTGTACTGCCGAGGATTTAAATCGCGCTCGCTGTACTACGAGGGAAAAGCTGCCGCGGCGGCGGCGTTGGGGGGTCCATTGAAAAATTTACGATTCCGAGATGAAGTCGGAGGCGACGAGCTTTATTTGTGTGCACAGACGAAGCCGACGCGGCGGCGGCGGCTTTGAGTGGTTTATAAGTGATGTATGGGAGATAAGGGAGAATGGAGGATGAAGAGAGAGGGGGAGTCGCGATTTTTTTTTCGTCGCTGCACGTGTTTTTTCTACGGTGTTTTGATAGGCGAACGACGGTGTTTATGGATCAAGGGGGGAGGAATCTAGTTTTCTTTTCAATAAAATTCGTAATCGTGTTTTCGTTTTTCACGCCTGAATGATGGAATTATTGAGGTCGCCTCTATATATGTGTATTTATATACGCAACAAGGAATGTGTACTTTGATGAATTGTACAGGGATTTTGATGTTGTAACGTGGTGGTGAAAAGAGTTTTTATTTTTAAATAATATTAACACGTCGTATATGTTTTTGTAGTAAAATGTGTAACATTCGATAAAAATTTTTAAAATTCTAAAATTCCTAATTATAACGCGAGTATTGCACATTAATCTAATAACCTAAAATCTAACGTTTAGAAATTAATTTATTCAATTATGAAATCAGGTTAATTCTATAGTTGTACATATGCATCCCAACCACATTCAATATAATAAAGTACTCGGTTTATATCTAATATTGGAAATGCTACACCACAAAGCTACAGTAGTTATAGGTTGCTATAGAAAAAATATGTAGCTCTTGAGGCAAAAGCGGTGCGCAATACCCAGCAATTTAATAAACCTATAATATAAAACTTTATTCGATCGAATCTCATTTTCCAGTCTGCTTATCGTACGTAACTATATGTACGTAAAGAAAGATATAATAAGAAAAATAAATATTTAAAATAAATTGGTGTAATTATACAATTTGTTCTTAACATAAAGTTGAAGTACAACCTTTTAGTACTTAATGGCATAATCATAATATGAATCGCACAAAGCAGAGCCTGTAGATTACAAAAGCGAACAAATTACGCAGGACCATTATAAAACATTTTCATATAACGCACTCGAGGCGCGTATATATGCAAAGCTAGTAGAAAAAAATCATGCCAAGCTGAGATAAACAGCGAACGTGTGCTATGCGCAGGAAGCGCGTTTCGCCGCCACGTTAAACACACACACGCACATGTGCATACCTATGCCGGCCGCGCGGGCGGCTGTCCTGCTCAGAGTCCAGCTCGCTCGCCTGAGCACGGCTGATGTGCTCTCGCGGCTGGAAAACTATTCTTCGTATACATCAGCGCGCATAATGCCCGCGCAGAGAGTCGCGGTAATCGAGGACGAGAGAGAGCGAGCGCTTCGCGTATATGTATAAACTACAACGGAACAAAGCGGGATCCCCCGGTGGGCTATTAACCGAGTTGTCGGACCAAAACCATGAAACATCGCGCACGCGGGGGCCAGAGGGCTCGCGTGCGAATTACGCGAGAGGGAGAGAGAGAGAGCTGCCCGATAAATAGTTACATGAGGCAGATGGAAATCATTGTTGAAGGAGCTCTCTCGCAATGTGGCCATTGTGGTAATCTATACGAGGTTTTGGGCTTCTTTCATGTATAGGACCAACGCTTTGATTGCGCGCCAGTGTAGTAGTCAATAGCATATTATTACGAATAAAGGAAGATTAGTATAATGTTGTTTTGATATTGATTATAAATTACAAATACATGTAGATAATCAGGGATTATGATAATTTTTCTTTATTTTATAACGTTATTATTATCAGTTTTAGAGAGATGCAGGACATGCATGTTTCTGCAATACTCCACTAACACGGAAAAAAGTAATCTATTATCTGCGAGAATTCCTCTGAAATTGATAGTTTCAGTAATGCTATTTTCACATGACTGTTTGTTCTCTGTAATCAGCCGCATACTTGATTCCTGAGATTCCCATGACTATTCACAGAATTACACGGATACCACTGTAATCGCTCGAATAAAAGTAATTTTAACTTTTTACCAGCACCTTTGTAAGGATATCAAAGGCAAACATAGCCAAGCTGATATTTTATTGATTCTTTTTGTAAACGCGGGAGCCACACTATCTGTGGTCTGTGAAAAACTTGTGTTTGAAGCAATAGTGCGTTATCTCCCTATGTGATTTCATGCCGTTAGATGTGGGAATTTCACGAATCAGTCATGGAAAATACAAAATAACTTTTCTACTGTGTACGTCAACTATTTTAAATAGTCAAAAAGTAAATTTTAAACATTTTGCCCGCGACGTGAAAAAATCAAAGCTCGCAGAGATCTAATATTAATAATTATTAGAATAATATTGAATAGTATTCAAGGGCAATGAACGTTCTTTATAGAAATAGATTATAACGCTAAACATTTAAAAACTGATGAGATGTTTATTAAGGGTCATTCATTTAACGAATGTTTTCATCATGGATATATCAGTTGAATGCAAAATTGTACCATAAGTTTTGCGGAAACCATTTTTTCAAAAAGCTACTTTCATTATATCTATGAGATCGTATCACTAAAGAATCCACATCACATCATACAGTATAATCATGAAGTAATTAAGAAACAACCGAGGCGCTTGACAACAGAGAAGAGACGAACAGCGCTATAATGGTATCCCGAGCAACAAGTAAAAGTTTCACGCTGCTTTACCATGCTAATGTAATATGTAGCTTTCGCATTTATAATTCGATATTTACAATGGAGTTACACGAGCGAAAACATAAAATGCCTCAACGCGATATGAACCGCAAAAATATGAAGCATTACTTATAGGCCATTCCTAAACCTTCGCGGAAAAAAGAAATGAAACGAATGAAGGTCGCTGATGAATTTTTCATTCGTATTCGCGGAAGGCACAATTATGCGTTGGCGGTAATGAGCGTAAGTGTGTATAGCCTATAGGTAGGTATATTCAACCAGCACAATCGTGCGACTAATAAGGATGACGGTATATATTCTTGAGATGTACTGGCTCGGTATAATTTCTTCGGAAATAGATTTCTACGACATTGTTTCCTGTCAGCTTCCTCGGCGATTAACGCGAACAGGGAGCGGCCTTTCCTTGCCCTTTTTGAGGTAATTGCCGAGCGTGCTGGTCCCTGAATTTAAATAAATGAGATCATGAATATATACTAATTATTGTAAATTTTAAAAAACTGCATTCAATAGAATATTCTGAATATTTTTCGGGAAATATTACTGCGAACTATAGATTTTAATGTTAAACATAATACCGCGTCGAAAATTAAAATTTTGTTCGTTCTCCCAATCATATTTCCAAAATAAAATAAAAAACTTTTTCATCATTTCATATTCCAAAAACTCTTAATTAAATTTACGTACACCGTGGACGAAAGTAGGAACTTTTTCATTACACATTTGCTGCTATAATAATGTTCGACGTTTTAATTAAAAAAGCTATATTTCAAGAATTAATAATGAAATATTTTCAGGATTTAATAAAACTGTACACAAATCTGGTCAACTTCCCTTATATTTCCTACGCAAATTTATTATAAACTCTAACAACACCTGTGCTGCTGTTTTCGTTTTAATATTAGCTCAAATATTTTGCAGTGCGCAGTAATTAAAAGAAAAAATTATATACATTTCCTCAACCAAAACCACACGAGCGGCGCGGATACTACTCCCATTTCATGAAACAGTCACAACTCGCGAAGCGCGCTAACCAAACACGGAAATTCTTCGAACGCGGCAGAAACTATAAAATTTACATTTGCCTCGTGCTTGCGAGCGAGTACCAAGCGAGCGCACAACGCCCGGGAGCGCGTACCTACATATACACGTGTGTACGCTGCAGTGTTCTCTCTCTTTCTCGCTCTCTCCAAGTCAAAGCCACGAATTCGCAATTAATCGCGACAGGAGCATGCCTACACCTACACGACATCGCCCGTGTACGAACCGCCTGCTGATGGCTCAAATACGCGTAACATATACCTATATTATGTATAAAATGGTAGCGAGTGTTGCATCACCGCCGAGCGTTGCCTCTCTATCTCTCTCCTCCTCTAAATATGATCGAGGGTAATTTCGAAGCGAAATTCCGCAATGCCGAACGCGCAGGACGCGCGAGTGTCCGACTATATCGGTCAGGCGAGGGACAGAGCCGGCGCAAAGCCTGCAGAGAAAGTACATAAATTCTCGTTGAATCCCGCGAGCGTGAACTGGGTACCCGGTAAACGCTTTGACTGTGCGCGCTGCCTCCGGACGCGCGTGTGTATTACACGTAAATGTACGTGCATTACTATACACACGCGGATGTATACGCGTCCGAGAGAGGATACACGCGCGGCAGGGCAATACCTAAATTAACCGTACTAACCAGCTTTTACGAGCCCCCAAACTCCCCCGCGCTCGGCTGCCCTTTAAATCTTAATTCGGTTTTAAGTTCCGCGGCGCGCTCTGTCTCTCGTAGTGCATTACACCTTTCGTGTACGTATACACGAGGTAACCGAGAAAAAGGGGGAAGAGAGGAAGGGCGCAACAACGTCGCTGCCGATGGCTTTTTTATCGCGCTTTCGCGCGAGGTATAACGACGAGCTGTTGCTAAGCTCGCACGGACCGATGAGCAGTTGCGCTTGCTCCCTCTCGACGGAAGCATAAATTAAGGGGGGCGCACCTACGACACGCGGGAAATTTTTTCCCGCCGGAGGACTTTTTTTTCCTTGCGAGGGGGAGACGAGTGAACGACGCCGACGTACAGAAGTAATTGTCGATTATCGGCGCGGGAGAGTAATGGAGCCTTTTAATTAGAAAAAACACGCCTGCGCCACGACGACGGCAGCGATGTACATGGGATCTGTTTGTTTCACTTAGGTTTTACGCGCGCGCGCGATTTTTGCTTGAGAAATTTTCGAGAATGTGCTTAGTGGAGTGACAAATTTGTCGTGATTTTATTGTGGTTAAAAATGCACACGCTGCAAATTCGTTTGATCGACTTTTAAGATAATAAATAATTTTCCCTAAATTAACAACACTTGTTTTTTCCACGGCTGCACTTATATAATTACGCACATTTAACGAACAGGTATAACAATTCGACGAACTTATTGTTTTATGCATACTCTTCAAATTACGTTCATTTAAACGGAATATACCATCAGCGCGGAATTATCGCGCGAGGCATTATGCGCTTATTAAATTTGAATGCATTTATCAGTACATTAACTCTCGCCGCATGCTCCACATACGAAACCTCTCATTATACCCTCTGCCCCCTCCTCTCTATTCGTGTAAAGAGAAAAAAATATTTCGCAAGATGCGTTATATAGCAAATATACACGTGGAATAATAATAACGAGCGACTTTTGCTCGCTCGCTCAAGCTACCGGTAATAACCCTTTTTATCGCTGCAAAGTTGCACCGCGGCTTCCCCGAACGCGCGGCTTCCAAGATTCCGTTTAGGCGCATGAGCAGGAGAACGCACTTTGTAATAAATATATACACGCGGCAACTACTAATCACTTTGGGCGGAAAATAAATTTCCCGGCTGCATGGAAGAGGGTACGACAAAACTCTTCTCTCGAAGAAGAAGAAGAAAGCGCGGCGGCAGCAGCAGCGGATGGGAACTAAGTTCTTGTTTTGACGGATAAAGCCCTTTTCGAATTTATGGCACGCCGAGAGAGAAGGGGAGCACGAAGACGAAGGGAGCGGGCCGCGTATACGATAAAAAGTGCGCGTGCTCCTGATGGGCAGCGCTATGGCGCAATGCGTATATATATGTATATATAATAGTCTCTCGATAGAAAACGCGCGGATTTGAACAATAGGTGATTAAATTAACGCAGCGGCGACTCCCGCCCGTATTTATGGTTTGCTCTTTTTTTTCTTACCCCTTGTCGACTCTTTCTCTCCCGGAGCAAGGTCTCGGCTTCTTTTTTTAGTGTTATGTGCGACCGCGCGGAGATTCGTTCGGTTATAGAATCGTAATAAAAACGCTGAAAACAGTTGTCGTTCGATGCAGAACTATTGTTTTCGACGTGATATATATATCGCGAGCTGATCCGGTTTAAGACGTGCTCAATTTGAATTGTAATATAGTAGCGAGTTGGTTTTTCTAAAGGGCTAATAAAAAGATTTTCGGGCTATGGTGGGCGTTATCATGTCCGACACACGATCCGATTAATTTCTTTTTAGATGTGGCCCTTGCTAAGCGTGCATAAACCGTTTGAGAAAAAAAGTATTCTAATACATAAAGATAGAGATCTCCATTAAAGCCAGGAGATCGCTGTTAGAAATTGAAAGTTGGATTACTTTTAATGTGCTATATGAAATATATTGTTCGTATTATAATATATAAAACCAAATAAAAGTAAAAAGAAGTTTTAAGTATAAGGTATTGAAAATTTACGTTTTAACAAAGTACGCATTTTGCTTTCTTTTCCCGTTTTATTGTGAAATAATTGTATAGTTCGATTTCCACATTGTCAGAATTAAGTTCAAGAGATGAAAAAATTAAAAACGTCATTGTAAAAACTAATGGTTGGATAGGATGAGTGTTCCTTAAACACACACAACTGTAAGGCGTGCACATTTTCAGAAAAAATAATTGAAAACTGTTAAAATAAACGCAGGTACCTCCTCTATTACCGTGTACAAAAAGTAATCAAATTAGAGTAAAGATTAAAGTCGCAGTAAAAAGGCCTTTTGCTCTAAAAAATTTAAATCGAAAATCGAATGAATTACATACATTAACCCATAAATGACGCATTTCATATAGGCTATATATACTCCCATGTCTTTCACAGGACGAAATTTCCTGCCGGCGCGCAGTAATTATACGCCATTCTACGATTATTCTCTGATTTAGATAATGTTTACATTTAAATGCAGGAGGTCGGCTGGGCGGATGCCTTTCTATACACACACACAATCCGTTAATTTCATTAAAACTGCCGAATAACGACGAGCGCGACAATCACAGAGGCGTGGAGAATTAGCCGGATCTCGTGTCAATAATTTAGTCCAGGTGATAGGCATCTAATGCCACCTGAACTCGTCGCCGTGCCTTCACACGCTCACTTCCTCCGTATGTGTGTTGCGCGCGGGGCAGCGGAGACTCGAAAAGCCGATCGGAATCAATCTACACGTCCGAGTGTCCGGTAATGAGCGTCTAATGGTACACACTTACACGGGGCATATACAGATAGGAGTGAGAGAGCGGCGCGGTGTGTAGCAGCCGCGTGAGCGCACTCGCGATAATCGTTATCAGCGCGATTTGCCTAATACGACCTCGTCACGCGAGCCAAGTATACCCGTGTGTGTGTTTATGTATGCGCGGTATATATATGTATCCGACGGGTTGGTATTCTGACTTTTCGAGGGTGCCTGCGTTGAAAAATGCGCGGGTGTGCTGGCGAGTGTATAGAATACCTAATTGAAGAGAGGCGCAGCTGTTCCCGACAGATCACTCCTTTGACTGTGAGAAAACTCGCCGCGGAGTGATAAACCATTCACGAGGGATCCATGCACTTTTTGCCGCAGCTCTGTGCGCGGCACTTGAGTTTTTTTTTTGTTTCGGCGTGTATAGACATCTGTGTTTTCAAAAACAATCTGCTCGAATTATTAGGGTAATAAAGAGGACGAATGATGCGGCTTGATAAATATCGGAGTACAGAGGTGACGAAGTAGTTCAAACGGTTATTTTTATATACCGTATAACGAAGCTTTTCCAATACTAATTTCATTGGTTAATTTTAAGTTTCCTTGATATATATTCATCACTTTAAGTATAAACTACATCCGACGTTCAATTATATAACAGCGTCTCGAGTAAAAATCATGCAGGCGATAAATCTTTGATGTATATACGCGATTTCATCCGACAAAGATCGATTTTGCTCACTATACATATTAAAAAAACAACGTTCATTTCATAATCCAAAAAAAGACACTGCGACGACCCGCAGGAGGGATAAATAACGCACAGTTCGTTAAGTTTTTAAAAGCCATCTTGATGGTTTTAATTTCGTTCGATGTTAAAAGTTAAAATGAGCCTCATTTAAAGTTTCAGAGAGAGCCTGCGCAGAGAGAAAAGAGAGACATTTATTGCAGAGTCGGCGCGCCGGGTTAGAGGAGGACACGATGATAGGATCGACTGCGGGCGGCCCTTCTTTTCGTCGGAGCTGTGTGCCATTGGCCAGCGGCACATTATAGAGCGCTCTCGGTCGGTGTGACTCTGCTCTTTAAATTTCGGAGTCGCGTTTCGAAACTGGCGTCCCGTTAAAAATTTCATAAACGGCAATTTGTGAAATCACGTGAACTGAAAAGTATACGTCTGTAACATAGTCTATAACCATTGTACAGATTAAAAAAAATTGTTTAATTAATTCTTAACGTGTTATAAATTTTTAATTTGTATACAAGAATGATAGCTTCTTCTGAATACTACAGAATTTTTATTTGATGTATTTGTGGTTTCATGTACGACTTTCATCGTCGCCTAAAAACTTTTACATGTAACCACATCACATTTAATACCCTGTCGCACGTAAAAATAAAACTCAATTTTGAATGTCTCGCGTCAAATTTAAAACGGAAATGTGTGAGATAACTTCGGCAACTTACGATACGTGTATCGGAAACCGCAAAATAACATTCCCATAAAGCATCGTCGTTTCATACTAAAAGATACACATTATTCTCTTTTCCTCGGAAAAGATATACTCATTTACATTCACGAGGCATATATAGCTATACATAACAGAGATACCTACACCAATTATGTACATTTTAATCTAACTCGGATATTTACGCTCACCGCTGTACCACTGCATTGAAGCGTAAACGTCATTTTTGTTTATTACAGCATAAAATCCCATCTATCTATCTCAATCTCCTCACCGGCCTTACATAACCGCGAGAGCGCGCGGGAGGAGAAGGGAAAATCACGCGATCTTCGTGTGCACAAACCCACGAGACATCGCGGCGTCGGCTCTGTCCCCCTCTACCTATCTCCGTCTCTCATCCTTTTATTTTTTTTATCACTCTCGTACGCGCGCACGTAAAGCCGCGCGCTTGCGATACGCTGCAACTATACGCCGGTTTTTATGGAAGTCGGATGTTTGTGCGTAAACGTACGCGAGAGCGACGAGTGACGAATGAAATCACCGCGCAGCTTCCCATATTAAATTTAGTCTCCTGCCCTCGCGCATGCGCGACCCGTTTTTACGAGCCAATCATTTACGGGCGAATAACTCGCTCTCTCATTTCCGAGCGTGAGCCGAGAAGAGGCAAGGACACGTATTCGAAATTAAAGCGCGGCGCTGCTGAGAGAAGAAGAACGAGTTATAAAAAGAAGCCCAAAGCTCGCTTTATCGCGGCGGAGGCGGCTGCGCCTCTTTTTCTGTGCACGCGCTGCAGCCTGCGGGATGGTAAAGAAGCAGGCGTGCATTATCACCTAATCGTAACTTTAAAAATGCATGAGCAAACGGTCCGTTAATAAGTGTTATGGCTCCGTGCTGTGAGCGTCGCGAGCGGCTGCGGTGAGCGACGTATAGTAACTTCATATATATTAGCAGCGGTGCGTGGCTGATGGTAGTCTTCTTTTTTTATACGTTCAATTACTTAAAGTCCCAAAGAAGAAGACATAAAATATTCGAATGCCAGTCCCACGTGCTAATTTCAAGAGCGGTTTACAAGTATAGTTTTCGGGATACCCGGTTCACTTGGCATGCGCGTTCTTATGTTATTCCCTGTTTGTATATACTTAATTTTAAATTCTTTTTTTTTCTTTTTTTTGGAACGCGTATGAAATTTGCTTGCTACATTTAAGTCAATTTGAGGGTATTAAAATTCCACTTGTAGGCTATTTAAAACTCTATGAATAATTTATGTAAAAAACCTGCCATGTTTCAAATGACTTCTTAAATTCTCGTTTCAACAAAATGTATTCATATATCTGCGCACATTGTAAGAAAGATAAACTACGTGTTTAGCTATTTTCTCTTATTTAAATAAGTATTTATCATTCTGAAGTTAGGTTACATCATTTGACGTTATTTTTAAATTAAAAATACAGAAGCATAAATTTATTCGACTTATATTAAGACTGCGAGCTGATAATCAAATTTATTGAACCTTGAACTATTTATATTTCAATGCGTAAATGTGTTTACATATCGCGAAAAAGTAATAATATTAATATCGGGCATTCGCGCTTCTTGGAAAGTGTGAAGAACGCACGCGATACAGCGGCTTATCGAGCGTCGACCCGCCGCGCAGACTCATTTTTGGGAATGCTATCGTCTGACCAAATGAAACCAGCTCATTGATTACTTATAGTATGTATTCACTGTTGATACTTGTTTTTTTCGGAGATCATACAGTGTATCTAATATTTGAATAATCTCTTCCGAGATTCTGAAACGTTCGCCGAAATTTTCGAGTAAATGTTTCCTTTTAATTTCTTCGGAAATATACTGACGATAGGAAGTATAAACATACAGTTCCCATGTGTCACTAAATATTTGCTCTCGAGGTTGATACATGGCCAATGTATTAATGAACATTTTAATCATCTAAATTCGAACTACCTACTGTTATATATTAGCACATGCTTTAATCATCATATTTCGGGAAACGCTATACCTGGCCGTGTTGCCATTAAATATTATGATATGTACCATAATGAGTCGTTATATTCCTAATAAAGTAGCAGTCAATGAAACGACTATACAAACTTTATGATTAATCTTTCGTAGTAAACCCACGAAACAATAATTTTACTATCTCCCGCATAAATTTACGACGAAATCTTATAATTACCAGAAGGACGTGATTAAACATGAACATAAAAGTATAGAAAGCAATAAAAATTTATGGCTTTGAATGAAAAAAAAACAACGAAATCACGAACAGAGTATAAATTCTGGAAAAAGATTCCAATCGAACCGCAAAACGCGTGCCAGTGACAACGGACGAAGTATCTTTTCGAATTTCGCTTAAATCGCTATAAATAATGTTCTTTCGCGCGCGTGCTCGTGATGCACATATAAGCAACGGAATATTTCTCGCGCATATAAATACGAACTTTACTCTCTCTCTCTCACTCTCTCTGTCTCGCGAGATTTCTCGCGCTCTATCGATCGATCTTGGCTTCCGTCATCACGCGCTCTCGCCTTCCGCGTCTGAAATTCCTCGAAGCTCGCGTGCCTTGCAAGATCCAGAGCTAAGAGAGAGGCGGCTTCTGTCTTCGTGTATATATCGCCGTCATTTTTACTTATCGCCACTCGCCCCCGTACCTTGCTCATTTATATCCCCCTCCTCCTCACTTCCTCTGGCTGTGCTCTGTGACTTTGTATTACATCGCTCGCCTCTATATACGCCTTATCCGAGTTTCGCAGTTTTCTTGGTATTTATATAGAATGAGGCTTCTCGTCGGAACGAAGATACTTTTGGTCATCGAATTTTTCGCCGAGCATTTTATCATTGAGTTTTTATATAAAAAGATGAATTTTAATGAGGGGACTGGTTTTCAGAAGGTGAAAAATCGCGCGGTACGATCGTCGTGCATTATGCATACAGAATAAAACCTTTAATTATCGTCAATATGTATGAGGGACAGTAAAAATTTTGTCAGGTATACACAAGAAGTTATTGCGTAGGTGAGCTGTCTCACTTTGAAAAGGCTTTTATGGTTACTAAAAGTGAAAATGGTTATCGCATTCGAATATCTCTTTGAATTTCACTCAACGCTGAATTATACTCGTAATTGAATATGGTATTATAAAAATTTCAAGGTGTCTTTAAATTGAAAAAGATTATTAAAAAAGTTCATTGTTATTTAATATTATGCGAATTCAATGTAGTCGAAACTATATAGTTACTCAACATGCTTCACAATTAATTTTGTATACCCAATTTTTATTTATATTCACTTCAACTAATATGAATCAATCTCTACGTACGTATTTTGTCATGCTTCTATATACTGACAGTCGACCAGTCAACAAATGACCTAATGAGTAGTAACAAAAACTCCGCATGACTATTAAATTTTCAAGAAAAATGAAATCTCGCTCTCGTCCACCCGACTCCCATGTACGGTATCGGCGAACTACTTTTCTCCCTAGCCCCATTAAAGCTCTCTCCCTCGTCGTCTCACTCTGCGCGCGCTAAAACAACCATGAAGCGCCTCCCTAATAACACACATCCAGCGCGAACGCGCACTTCCGCCATACCGAAAATTTTTCTCTCCGCATTCCCTCGCGGCCGTAAAACACACACATACGCTCTCTCTCTCGCGTCATCCTTGGCAAAAATTTCACGCGCCGTATGTAATTTTTCGCGTTCGCGCGCAAATGCCCGTCATCTCTCTACTCGCAGCGTACGCGAACACCACTCCCATGCCCTTGTACATACGCTCTTCCTTCCTCACTCAGCGAGGCGCGCGCGAAACGGAACAGATGTAAGACACCGGCCGCGCGATTTGCATATTAACATTTATTCAGCTCCTGAAAAGGCCTCGCGCGAGCCAACCCCTTTTGCCCGCCAGCGATCGTCCGCTCTTGCCCCCGCTGGGCAAGCACGCGAGTGTCTGACTCGAGCGAGTGCGCGCACATATCGCGATCTAGAGCTCGAAAGATAATTATATACGCGGAGGGATTTGGGGGAATCGCGCGCGCGCGGCGCCAACGTGATTTACCATGTGTAGAGTTAACAGGTGTTTCTTTCGTGGAAGTGTTAGAAATGAATTTGAGAGATTTAGGAGGCGTTTCCGTTGGAATTCGCGTTAACATTTGGGTCGGCGCTTTACTGCGGCCACGTTCGTCGTATATCGGAAAGTGTAGAATAGAAAAAACGTAAAGTAGATGTCAAGGTTACAGAATCTAATGTGAAATATGAAGACGTCCTTCGGTATAGCTTTGACGAAGGAAATGTATAATTTTGAAATTTGCCATTCTATTAGACAACACATATAATTATATTATATAGTTTTCTTTCATAGATATAGATATGGCTTAAACTCGAACTGCCAGCATGGATTTCATAAGTTTATCCTGGTTTTTAAATTATAACACCAATGACACACGATATTCCCGAAAGACCGAGCCGGGTTTTAATTTTTCCCCCATATCGCAATCCCGCATCATATGTTCGCCTTCTCAAAGTATTCCTAAGCTCCATTCAAAAAGCTAGAAATAAAAACGTATCTTTGACAGATGCTTCCTCCAGGCGGTCGCCTCATATACACGTGCCAATGGCACAGACACAGACACAAGACGCGGGGCCATAATTATTATGCCCCGAACAGAAAAACGGCCGCGAGCGCGCGCGACTTCGCGTAAGCGCTGGAATTACGTCAATGTTTACACGCTATCCTATTCCCGGCACACGTCCAATTAGAAAATTTCGGTTGATTCCCCGTGAAAAAAAAAGAAAGAACTCGTTTCTCGCCGGCTCTCTGTATTTGGACAGAAGACTCGTGGCGCGGGCGCGTGGCAACAGCAGGTGAAGCCCACAGCTGCTGTTGCCATGCGCGCGTGTCGCCGGACAGCTGGACCGATAGCGAGAACGCGCGCGCTCGTGCATTCCTCTGATAAGGTGCGATCGAACACTTACGTAAGCACGCGTGCCTCTTTGGTTTTTCTTTTTTTTTCTTGGCGCGCGCGCGCGCGCGTTCAGTGCCTTGTCGTCGCGGATGTCGTTATACAGCGGCGAGAAGGCACAAGCTGATGATCGCTGCGGCTGTTGCTGCTGCTGCTGCTGCTTCGAATTTATCGCTGGGCGACGAGTGACTCGTGTCGGCCGTCGGAATTTGAGAAATGCTTTATACACGAAGGGCGCACACGGGATTTGTTGTCGGTCTGAGGCGTGTAGTTTTGGTTGTCTATGTGTGTGTGTAGAGAGAGAGAGA
>JAPYZO010001836.1:0-13956 GCA_030522905.1 Torymus flavipes
TTAACTGGCCTAAAACTTTAAAGTGAACATTAAATAATCTTTAAATAAGAAAAAGAAAACATTAATCTTTGGTAAAAATTATTTGGATCGATGTAACTGCGTACTGACTAAATAAAGAAATGGTACGGTAGAATTATTCATAGTCGACAGTAAGAAAGACACATATAATTATGTACATTGAATAACGTTTTATTTTAAAAGATAAATAATACAATATCTTCTCCTGAACTAATTTCTCCTTCGTCTACTATATATTTTTTTTATGTCGAACGTTTTATAAATCTTTTAATGCCATATTTTTACTATAAGTATAAAAGTAAAATCCCGTAAAAGAAATGTCATTCGCGGATTAATATTATGACCATAAAACATATAACGAAATCCACATAAATTTTTTTATTTTAAAACGGCGATAACGTTTTTATTTCACAATATCCAACACCAAATAATAGTACCTATATATTTCCAAAGAAGCCGCAATGACTTAAATCCCCGCTCTCTTTTCACCATTTTCCACGCGATTTTTTTCAACATTTTACACAACTATCAAAAGTCCGGCATGCCACCACGGACGCGTTGCATTGTTCCTAGGGTCTCGCGGATAATCCAAATGACGAGTCCACTCGTCAAAACCTTGGGAGCAGCAACAGACGAAAAATAAAACTTTCGCGGCGGGGAAATTAACGACGAACAATAAAGCACAAGGGTGGCACAGAAAAAACAAAATTCCCTCGGACTCGTAAAAATAAGAAGCCCGCGCGCGCACTTCGCACGCACACGTGGACGTAAGTGAAAATGCGCCCCGGGCTCGTAAAAACTCTCTCTCTCTCTCTCGTACAGCCTTAAATTATTCCTTCACCTTTTTGAGTGCGTGCGGCGGCAATTTTGCGCGCGACAAAAGCGTCTAATCGGCGTGCGCCAGGCGTTAACGAGATAATGCCGTCGAAAGTGTGCGCGCGCGTGCAGAAATTTAAGAGAGGAGAGAGCGCCGGTGTAATAAAGCGCGAGCCGAGGACGATTTCCTGCGCTCTCTGCGAGATTACGCCGCTCGCGCTGCCTTTTCGGTGCGAGGTATGCGATATACGCAATTGCGCAAAGAGAAGGGAGGTGTCGTTAAAATTTATCGCGGAGGGTCCGCGATTACGTTTGAGGTGGATTACCGTAAACAAGCTCTGTATGCAAAGGAGATGGCTTGCGTGGAGGGTGGGATGCGTTTTGTTGGAGTGCAAATGGTATCGCGCGAAAGGCACCGAACGAATGCTCTTGTATGTTTTAGTTTATTAAGAGATATGGTATGTTCGGAGTCGTTGTCGTAAAATATTTACGTATAACCAAAAAATAATAAATTCTGAACTTAAAGTGTACGTGTTTCTGGTTGTAAAATGTGTCGGAAAACGTAAATGTTTTCTTTAAATTTACTTCAAAAACTATAATAAAGTGCACTTGAAATAACAGTTAATAAATGATTCTCACCTATTTAACAAGAAATAAAAATACTGTCTTTTCCAAAAATTTTTGCTAGAACGAAGCAAACCACTGACTTGTTAAAAATTCAAACACCATACCAAAGGAAAAACCTATCGGGTTACCTTTGTCCATTAAAAAGCGAGGGTGTATTATTTCAATATATCACATCCGCAATATCAACTAATTGTCAGTTGCTTACTGCCTGCAAAACGTAACTCAATCCGCTAGCTCGCTCGCGCGAAATTCGAGAAGGTCCGCGCATAGCGCAGGGATTGCCACCGCTAGTCCACGGAAGCGGCAACTGTCCCACGGGAGACTTCAGAATTTATTTCGGGATTTCAGCCAAAGATGACGTCTTCGTGAGCGCGACGATCAAGGGAATCCCGGAGGAGGCCGTGAAGCGCGGCGTGTATCCTGAGGACGCTTTGAGAGAGAGGTTCCTGAAGGCATGTATTAACTTGTTTAAAGCTATTATTACGACACGCTCGCACACATACATACACAGACAGCTGAGAGCTCAATTGATTTTCGATTCCCTTCGGTGCGGTGTCTGTCTGTGTGCGGGCCGACGATGCGCGTGTATTTTTGACGTGGAAATTAATGGGAAATGTTGTCGTTGTGGTGTAGGTTATCTTTGGTATTTTGGAATTTGTTATATTTTGAAATTAATAAGTTTGAAATTAATTTGTTGATTGAAAATTTTGCGAAAAATTTTAATTTTACTTTGTTAGGTGGATATATTTTTCATTATCAAACGATGCGTGAGCGTTCATTATTTTGCGGTATTTTAGTAATAAAATATTTCATATCTGGCCCCCACGGAGGAAGACATTACAGTGCCATAATTCATCAACGATAATTCAAAGAGATAGCCGGAAACTTTTATTAGTGAACATGAAAAATGTAGATACTTTGAATTAATTCGGTATACGCGATATTGAATTTTCTGATATGAAATTAAGGTAAAGAGGAGAAATTCCAATTTATATGGAGTATTTTTTTTCTCTCGGATACGAATTTTATACTAAAAACAATAAAAACGGGAAACGATGCGGGATACGAAAATACTTCTGATGACGTCGGTCTTGTATTACTTTTACAATATTCCAAGCTTCAATTACATTTTTATTCTTATATCTATCGGAAAACTTTCCTTTGACGTATGTAAATCGTCAAATACAAAGCTGAAATTTTCATTTTCCTTAAAATCATCGTTATTACAATTAATCTGCGTATTTATCCTAATGAGCATAATTCACCCCTCGTACGAATTCCCATTCCGATTATAAAGGTCAATCCTGAGACCGGTTTCTCTTATTATTTCTCGTCTCCGCAGGCCAGCCTCATGGAATATTCAATTTTCAATTATTTGCGATTTCGTGCCTTCTATTTTCAATCGAAAATCATTGATTTCGAAGTAATTTGATTGAAAGCTGCGGGCCCCTCCTCCGCGGATTATGGAACGCGCGGCACAATTGCTAAATTATTCGGCTCCCGTACAAAAGGTCTCCCCGACGCAATTGATTTTAACGCAGGCGCGTTATACGCCTTCGAATCCAAACGTTCGTTTCGGAAATCGCGGGGATCCAAGGCCTAAACAAAATAAAAACAAAACGCGGTCGAGAGGGCGCTTGGAAATTCAAAATTGTTTTGGGGTCGGGCGAATTTATAGTTCGCAGATTTTAGTGCTCGAGCATTGTTGGGGAGTGGGATGCTGTCGATAGTTGGACGTAAAGTTTGATGTTATTTTAAATCGATAAACCTATTAGTATTTATTAATAAACGCTTCATCACTCTTTTTTACATTTCACATTAGTATATGAATAAATAGAAGAATGAAAATTAGTCTTGCAAAATAAAACACGTTTATTACTGCCTTTTATTATCAGTTCACATTTTAACATCGAAATATAACAAATACCAAATACAATAGGTAATCAAAATTTATGGATTAAATCCGAATCTGACCTAAATTTTGCCTTTATTCCAAGACTTCGAAATATCTGTAATTCCAATTATAATCGAAAATTTTCAAGGATTTTTAAAACTCGTTTCAGGCGAATTCATAATCCGGACTTTATAAATTTAAAAACTGATCTTTCTCCATATTTTTTCATTTTCCGAATAAATTATGAAAAAGTTTAGCAAAACATTAGCAACCATTAACAGTACGTGCGAATTCTGCGAATCATTCTAACCTTCACTCTTCAAAAAGATTCCTCTCTTTACATTCGATACACTAAACCCGCGAATAACACAAAGTTCTACGAAGCACTCTACGCGCAAAAGGGTTAGACATTTCAAAATTCAACTCTCCTGGAATCGCATCTCCCGTCCAAGAGAAGTGAAATACATCTCGTGCTTTTCTGATTCTCGGAAAATTGAATAAAATCAAAACTCTCTTTTCCTTCCATATATACGCAGGTGGAGCAAATGGCGCGTAAGCTGGCATTGGTACCGGAGGAGGGAGCCTCGCTGCCCATCTACGTGCTGAGCTACCTGCAGAGCATGCTGCTAGTCAAGGCTGTCAGCCCGATACCGAAGCGCGAGCTCGACGACGAGCCCATCGACGTCGCGGCTCTCGACACCTACGATGTCCTCCAGCGCGCCAGGTACGTGATTCTCTTTTTATCTTTTTAGTTGAGACAGCTGATCACGTTCATCGTGGTGTTCGACTTGAGCTGAATGCTGCGAATTTAGAAAGAGAGTAATAGTGGGTAATAGTGCTGTTAGGTCGATTGGGTTAGGAATGGTTTTTCTAGGATAAGGGTGATGGAAAATTAATCTTATAAAAGAAATTTTACTGTGAATATCTATTATCTTGAAACTTTTTATAAAAACTTGTATTTATATTTTATGTTTCTCTATTTTTTTTGTCTTACTATATTTCTCATAATGTAAAAGAAAAAAAAAAGAAAATCTAAGGTGAATCTAGTTTTTGTAAAAAAAAATTTAGTTACTCGTGGTTGATTTATTTTTTGTAGGAAAAGTAATCAAATATTTTTCTCGAAATTGCATTCAAGACAGTTGTGAAAAATGAAACGGATTCCGTACGTTTCGACTGAGCAATGGAAATCCAATAGGTTACCTGTAACGGCAGTAACAGGTCTGTCAGTTACCGCTTGATAAATATAGTAAACACAATTGATCTTGTAGGCGGTTCTGGCCGTGTACGAATTGACGAAAAATGTTACATTTAGATTGCAGAGCAATTTAACGGGTCTTTTACCAGGCAGGCAACGATTAACAATATTGATAGCCTTGTGGGTGAGGGTCGCGTTTTCGAAGGAGCGTAGTCGATGTAACGTAATTTGTTTTAAGAGAGACGTACAGCTGTAACGTAGAAAGGAAAGAAAGTGACTAAAATACTAAACAAGGTACTTTATTATTGAGAGTAAAGGAATGTTTTGTTCCAAATATATATGATGATGTTAAATAGCGGTTAATTGTATTAGAAAATTAACAAAAGTTTCGCAGGATTGAATAAACAGTTATTGCAATTACTTATTTTCTTTACTTGAATTTAAAACAAATAATTTAAAACTTTACGGTTGTCATGTAGAAGTTTTAATTTTCTTTAAATTAATATACAAAAATTAGGTCGTATTGGTAGTTACAAAAGAAAACATGTTTGCAACTCTTCAAACGAACTTCGGATATATTTAAAAACAACTAATTAATTTGTTTGTTGATTCGTTCGAGTATTTTAATTGAATTTGCACGCTCTAACCATAATTTAAAATCTCGAATAAAAAGATAATAAGTTTCAGTGGCTCTTTCCTTCAATTATTTTGTTCAATTTGCCTCAAAAATGACTAACTCGCGCAAAATAATCTCACATCACATGAACCAAAGCTACTATTATACCATTGTAGACATTAAAATGTGCGATTTAAAGCGCCATCGAAAAAAACTCAAATATTTTCAAAATCCCTACACACCTTTACCCTAAATAACAAGATCACACACGACCGCATTTACGCATTCGCCCTCTCGCATCCGTACATCCGCTTCAAGACAGCCAAGAGCAGCCCAACGCCGAATTTCCATCGCTCGAACGGCAGCCAAACTTGTCGACACGCCGCCCGGCGAAAATTATTTAGACAGCCGCCTCGTCCCGCTTACGCTCGCATACACATACACCCCCATGCATGCGGCATATACGCGCCTTGTTAGTCGGCCCTCGATCTTGCAAGTCAATTTGGACAAGACAAACAGGCGCGCCTCTCTCTCACGCGCGTTTGCTCGCTTTGCCGCGCCACCCACTTCGATGCCGGCCTCATCCTCCTGCGGACATTTCGTCGGCCCATTAGCGTCCTAATGGCACAAATACGATGCGTGCTCGAAACACGAGGAGGTGTCTGTCTTGAGGTAACGCGAGCCACGTATATGTATACACCGACGGCCGAAATCTACTCTTGTTGGGGAGACGGCGCGTCCGTTTCGCCTTTATAGCGAGAAAGGAGAGAGAGATTCTTTTTCAATATACGCGCATTTTCCATAGCTGTGCTTTGAGTGCGTGTATGGACACGTCGTAAATGTCACGAGTGAAATTTGTGATTTACGGAGGAACGCGAAGTGGTGTGAAGTTTATATTTCAACTTTTTGAACGGTGGACGTAATGTTATGTGCTGGCATTCGGGTGTTGTACGCAAAATATTGGTGCTTTTTGAAAAAACCACTTGTTGGAAAGCTTATAGGCAATGGAACATTTAAATAAGAAAAATTCATTGAAATATTGTAGTAAAATTACGTAAGATTTTTTTATCAAACTGTACTATAAATAGTTTATTGTTAATAATGCGGTGCCGTTTAAAACTTACAAAAACATCTCCAAAACTCTGCCAACTGGAAAATTACTACACATGCTTTATCCTATATATATATACGGCGCCGTAATTGGACGCGTACGCGTCTTTTGACGAATATTCGCACCGACGCACCGTAAAAAGCCCGGCTAATCAAATGATTCGCCTGGTTTGGAAAAGCTTTGACCTAAGCTCTATTAGCTTTCAGAGATATAACGCGTTGAGTGAATTAGGTAATTTTCCGCTCTAAAGCGATACGAAATTGTTTGCCGTATGTGCTGGCTGCACGTGTTAATTTCCGTTTATATTGCCGGTTTATCAGCCCATATTTCATTTTTCGTAAATATGTCAGAATTTTCTTTCATTATTTTACAGAGGTGGCGATCCTGCAAAATGAATATTAAATTTTCATCAAGCAGTTGTTAAAGTGTGTTTAAACTGAAGATGAAATCTGAATAAATACAATTTATATTCATATATTTACAAATTAATATCAATTTTAAGTGAGAAAGGAGTGCCCGAAAATTCGTAAATTTTCGAAAAGTATTAGGTACCATAAAAATAAAATATTCCATTAACTCAAAATGGCGTGAATTTGAAAATTCGTGAAAGAATAATATGAAAACCTAAAAATATATCAAGTTAAATTGAATAATAAAATCATATGTGAATTTTTTGAAAAAGAGAAATTTTGTGAGTTATAGCTGAAAAGTTTGAATCCACTGTTACATTATCGGCTTTCTCTAAGGATGAGAATTCCGAGACTTTACGTAGGCTTTAGGTTGCAGGCAAGTTTATGTTGAAACTTTATTACAACATCTTGGACAAGTATGTAACGTTAGAATAGAATAGTTTCAATACTTCCGATTATATACCGCCTAGTTTCGGCATCTTCTCTGTAATAAATATAGCTATACCTCGGACAAACAATCGAATACCACAGGTACCTTTAGTAAAACACAGAGCATTATTTCTTCAATTCTACGTAGTTACTCTCACCAAAATAATAAATTAAATCAGTGGAATGGAATCTATGGTTTTCCACAATTTTTCTAATATCTTTTTACTAGAGCTTTTTCTAGTTTACAATAACGAATGCTATCGGAATGGAAAAGCTTCCTCTGAGTCGAACCTAGCGAAACCAATTTACTTTCATGTTTTACATGAATACGTTTGAAAAAATTTTTACCTATGCAAACGTACTTCGATGGCTTTTTTAAATTAAAAATTTTTGAAATGAAAGTTTCCACGGGTTACTTTAAATTCAGCAAAAGAATTTCAGCAATGCTACAATCGCACTAAATGATGTTTTGAACAATGCATTCCCTTATCTTCTAACAATCAAATTATTGAAATCTCCGTTAAAGACGATAAAGCGACTGCTCCGCGTCAACGAGATACTCAAAACCGACAATATAATACCACAGCTATGATTTCGAGGCTCACCCCCTGGCAGCGAGTCGCGAAATTCCAATATCCTCTCTCCGTCTTGCACCTCTTCAAGCCCGTCTCTCCGCGCCATCTCGATTACGTCATCGATAGAGAGAGGAGAGCGAGAGAGTCGTCTTGTACGCAAAAGACGACGCGCGCGGCCAGGGAAGTGGAAACGCGCGCGTCAAGTCAGCCACACAACCTATTTCGCTTCATCTCAACGCACGCATAACCTGCTGTGGGCGCACCTGTGCGCGGATCTTTGCACAGGCTGCGCGCGTACGCGCAAAGTCGTCGCGAGTATTTTCAGCGGAATTTATCCTCGAATCGTTGTCGCTCGCTAGATTCCTCCTTCCTTTCCTTATATGTATAGACGTAGGGTAGGTATGCACGATTGATGTATATACCTCGCTCGCTGGCCTTTTTCTTTCTTCGCTCTCTTGTCTCTGCGGGCGCCTTATTTTTTACTCGGCCGAGCTTACGTATACACGAATGACGAGATCCTTCCGCTCTTTTGTGTTGACATTTCGGGGCGAGCAATTTGAAAGCGAAGGGGGGCGGCTGAAATAAGCGCAATTCTCCCGTGATCTCGCTCTCTTATTCTTCTTCGAGCTCGCTACTTCGCCTAAATGCTCGCGCACTGCTGCTGCGGCTTGAGAGATGCTTTCGGCCCCTTCTCGACTTGGGAACGATTTAAAAACTTCTCAAATGAGAGTCCTCGCTATTCACGAGAACGGACGGTGAAAGAGTTTTGTATTTTTCGCAGGGAGAGAGAGTATTGTCGAACGAGAAGTAGGATACTTGTTGTAATAGGAGTTCAGAGGAGTGCTCCGACCGCAATTCATCGTGTAGAAAATATTTGAAGTTGCTGATTTTTGGATGTTGGGGGTTTTGGTCGGAGTGTGTCGAAATGTTTCTGTCATATTGTCAAAGTGCAAAGTATGAATAAATAAGTAAGGTATTTTTCTGAATAATCAAAAATAATCTTACAAGTAGTGTAAGGACACAGGCAATATTAAAGGGCATTTGTAGGATTTTATGTTTCATTTGCAGATTACAAGAATCTGTTATTAATATATCCCACCTTACGTATAGTATATTAAAGTAAATCACGTATTTACATAATTTTATTTATTATATATTTCGACGATTCACTATGAAATTAAAGTCAACTTATCAATTCTAGGACATCGACATGGAATATTTGGACTTCTTCATTTTACCCCATTTTGCATACACGTAATCAAATATTTATATAAAGTGCTTTCTTGATTATACTATATCCCAGTAATAATTTTAGAATGACTACTCTGTCCAATTTCAAATGTATAAATAGGAATCATTTCAAAGGCTCATAATTTCAAAAATTGCGGTGATTTAAAAAAAAAAGTTTAAAATTGCTTTGGTGTCGTATATTTGTACGTTCGAAAACATGTTCTTTTTTATTTTTAAAGTTCGCAATGAAAAAAAATTTATAAAATTGTATAATTAAACTATACAGAGATTTGTTAGTCGATTTAAAAAATATTATATCACGTAAAGCTAACTTCGGACAAACTATTATAATTACAGTTCGATTCTTGACAACATACCTACGTCTTGACCAGAGTTATTGAATATTTAATTGCCTCATCTAAATTTCCTTGCAGTTCGCAATCAAGAATCTTTTCCATGAAACTTGTCACAATCAATCATTCTACAATACCCATTGCAATAGCTAACAACTAACCTCCATCAATTACAACTTATCTTCCGTACAACTTCCGCATACCATACACATTAAATATGCACAACGAGACGAAGAAACCACGATACCGGTTAGACGCAGTCGACCATACCGACGATATCACACGATTTAAACACTATATACCCTCTCTCGTCCCCTCCTCGCAATCTCATAAAATAAATAAAAGTAATTAAATTCAAACTACCACTTGCTCGCGACCGACTGCGCTTCTATAGCAATGCGCTTCCTCGCGGAAAAGAACAAACAGTCGAAAGTCACGAGTACCGTTCTCGCGGTTGTAATTTCCAACTTCTCTGACGCCCGCGCGCACTTCTCTACTATCTCCTCCTCCACCACCCTGTATCGCACGCGCGCGATCGTCGTCGCGAAAGAGCTGGCTCGGAGTTAACTGTTTTCGCTTTTCTGCCCCATCAACTTGATTTATGGTTCCGTGACAGAGGCGATATCGCGGCTGCCGGCGTATAGAGGCGAAGAAAAAAAAATGGAGAAGCAGAGAAAGAATGTGTAGGAGAGGAAAGGGTCTAAGAGGAGAGCGAGAGAGGTCTCTTTTAGGTCGTCTCTCGCCCCCGAGTCATTTCTCATTCTCGCTGCGGGGCGGTCGTCGCGCCAAATAAAAGCCACACCACCGTCTCTCTCTCTTTCTCGGCCCCTTTTGCGATTCTCGAAACTGCAATCATCCGACCGAGCCCGATCATCCGGAAGTAAGAGTCGTCGGTCCCCGCGCGCTCGCGCGATTTGTCTTATTGACGTATACGCCTTTGAGGAAGAAGCCAGGGGCATGGGATTTCGGTTTATGTATTTATCAAATTATACTTCGAGATTCGTATATATATTTTCGTTACGGCTGCGTGGCTGTGACGTGGCAAGAAAGGACTGGCTCTTAATGTCACAGTCTCGTATAATATACTATGGCTTTTTCCGTCCGACACTTCTTTTTTTTCTCCTTTTTTCGCTTTCGGGGGAGATATTTATTGCTTTCGAGAGTAGGCGGTGTGGGAAAATTTTTGTTCGACGAAAAAAAAGGAAAGGAACTTAGTCGCGCAACGATATTTTTCTGAAAGCATTTTCCGAGATATAGAACTGGAGAGAGCAATGGGATTGAGAATTGAATTTTGAAATGAGAAATAAGGTGAATGGTTTGCTGACGCGTTTGGAGAGAGATTGTTGAGAATTTACTAATTAGAGGTTGATTCGTCAAGGAAGAGGTAATATTTTAATATAGAATGTGACTCTTCTTAATATAGCACGATCTTCATTCAATCATTTTACCGAATTCTTTTTGTAATAACATTATATTTCTATTCATAATGTGTCGTACAAAAGAATCATTAAATTCGAGGTATACAGAAGTTATTCTTAAAAATAACAAATGTAAAAATTTAATTTTAATATTAACAAGAAACAATTTTTTTTAATTCTGATTATTAGTCCAACACTCTAGCAACTGGGTATCACTACTCTTAGCAATGAATTATTATAGCCATCTAGTCGCAAATGTATACAAAGTATTGTACAATTTACAAATCATTACGAAAGCGAATACTTGACAGTGAATTTTTGGAATAGCTTTATTTAAATAACGTTGTGTTATTTCCAAATACCACTATACATTCGAATTCCTGTAATGTAACGTAAACTTCGAAAAATTTCACATTTTATTTGTTTAAAAATTTATTTTTGGATATTCGTTTTCATTAAAGTTGCTTCCGAGTGATTCCGGCTGCAGGTAATCCGAAATATAAATTCTGACCTTTAATTAATTTCAACAGTTTTTATTTTAACAAAAAGTATCTCGAATGTAATTTAATTCTACCCTTGGATCTTTTTATTTAGCTTACAAGACGCCCCTTCTGCAATTACCAAAATAATATAGACTCCGTATATAGACTTTCATCTACGATTAATGAAACCTCATCAATGAACTAACGAAATCACTTCTCTTCTGCGCAGGTACTGGCTGGACCGGGGTGACTTCAAGATGACGCTGCGCTATATGAATCTGCTGAAGGGCGCGCCGCGCAGTGTAGCGCGCGACTGGATGAACGAGGCGCGGATACTCCTAGAGACGCAGCAGGCGATAGAGGCCCTCGTCGCTTACGCCGGAGCCAACAGCCTCGTGTTCATGGGTGGCGGCGACAGCCCCAAGGTACGTCCTTCACGATCAATTAAAGGGATTGGTCCAATGAATGATACATTGGGCCATTATTTTTCAAGCGTCAAGTTTATTTGAGGCATTTAAGAATAGAAAGTTAAATATATATGTACTTAGCATAAATGCAGCTACGAAAAGGTTTTCTTGTTGTTGAATGTAAAGTTTTATTTAAAGGAATGATTCGGTAGTAAAAAGGGTCCGACTGCATTTCGAGAAATTAAATTGCTTTTATTTTCGAACCTTTTGCCGAAAGGCTGCTTTTGTAATTGAGAACGGTCACGAGACATAAAAAAGCCCAGCCCCAAATAGAACCGTATATTCAACTTTTACGATTGCTTACAGCATAAAGTGCACATTCGAAAAGTATAGCTCGTATAGTTCTTCAACCACGAGAGGATCGATATTTTCATTTGTCGCGTTTTGTTTCTTCTTGTAACAGTGTAAATCGCTGTAAGTTCCTATTTGGGTCAGAAATTCTTTGTCTCGAAAAGCTTTTATTACCGAAAAAGGAAAACCGAAAGTGCAGAGCTGCACTGTAATTAAAAATGTAGCTGGTATAGTAAAGTGAAATTGTAAATTAACTTAATAAACGATGGATTAACGATCGTCTTTAAAATAGTTAGACCAGGGCATTATATTCATGCAAAAATTTTCAATCCGTACTAATTCCACTGATTTGATTAATTTGAATAATTTAAAAAAGTAAATGGAAGTTTCATTTAGCTCGCATCAATATTTTACGCACTCGTCTCACATCGCGAAATTGCACAGTAAAAACATAAAACTCGGTAAAATTTTACTAACGCGTAAAAGTATGAAGACTGCATCATTGAAATATTAAATCTATAAAAGTATTATTACTGCCATCAATAAAAATGTATCTTATTTAATTTTCACGTAAAAACTAACCGAGCCCTACAACATTGTCCAAACCGAAATATACACATTTATACGAGGCACGTCAAACCCCGAGAAAATAAAACACCCGTTAAAATCGCTAATACATCATCGACTAAAATCCATTACGCTTGTCGACGTAATTTACTCGGGCAGGGAAAACGAATGTCGCGCTCGCGCGCACGTTTCAAATGAACCTCCACCTCCGAGTGAGAAAGTAAAAAAAAAAAAAAGAAAACTCGGCGCTTCAAAGGAGCTGCCCACGCGCGCGTGCATGCACCGCATAACATAAATTGCCGCGAACTAAACGTGAGAGGGAGAAAAAAGCGTCGCGAAGAGAGGGGGGCGCGGGGGTAAAAAAGGCGGACGACGACGGCGGTGCTTGTGTTTGATTTACGAGCTCGCAATTTCCGCGCCGCTAACGAAAACCAAACCGCGCGGCCATTCCAATTTGTATTCTGTCTATATGTGTATGTGTATGTCTCTATGTTACAGGGAAAAAAGTAGCGTAACTCTGGGGACCGCCGCATTTGGGAGTAGTGAGGAACAGCAGGAACAGCAACGACTCGCGTAACTCGAGGGACAGTGGGGAAGAGAAAGAGACGACCGTGAAGAGAGAGACAGTGCTACCTACCAGCCAGCCTTAATTGTACAGACAGTCAGCCGTCTCTTTTTAGCAAATTATGTCCGGAGGGAGAGGAGAGAGAAATGAAGAGAGAGAGATATAAAAGTGAGAGAAAGAGGATGAAGAAGAAGAGGAAAACCAGCCACGATCTTCATTCGATGACACACATACACACAGAGATACACACACACACACTCGCGTACTAATAGCCGTCCCCCCACCATGTATAATTTATTCTCCTAAATTTTTTTTTGTTCCCCTTTTTTTTGATAATACAGAATGAGAATACACCTGTTATATTCGCTGTGTCGACGGACGACGACGGCGGCGGCGTCGCGCTCGCTCAATCACGGCTTTTGTCTTGTTGCCGCGGTTTCACGGTAGAATCGAACGCGGTGAAAGCTCTGGGAGCGCGCTTTGCTTCCGCCGTGAATATCTTTACAAGAGCGAGGACGCGCGACGCCGCCGCTGCCGTTGTGGGAACGAGTTTCTCTGCCTTCTCCCGGTTAGGAGAAAAAGTGTTCATTTTTAAACGTGGAACGACATAATAGTAATTGCCCGTACTATTATTTGTAGAGATAAATTTCAAATTATACATATATCTGCCAATTGTAAATTTTGTTTGTCTTAACGAGGCAACGTCAGAGATTTGATTCTTTAATAAACCATGTTTCACTGGTGATTTTGGTTTTGATTTTTTCTTACCTATCTAGCCCTTTCCTATAGGATTTCTATTTAATTCCAATTTCATGTTTATATTAAGTTATTATTAATTATGTTTATCGTTTGTAAGATATGAAAGGAAACTTTAGGTGAACTATTTTACATT
>JAPYZO010001838.1:0-19151 GCA_030522905.1 Torymus flavipes
AAAGAGTATGTTTGGTGTAATTTTGCGTTGTTTTATAAATGTTTTTTTTTTTTTTTTTATTTTTTGAGTAGTTTTAATAATGAAGAAAATGGAGAATAATTAAAAAAAGACAGCAATTAATCACTGTTAATCATTCATTTTTCTTGTGCGCATGAAAATCCAATCCTATTGACAGAAATTAACAGCCCATTATCCTCTACTCTCCTGCTACGCGAAAGAAAAACGATTGTTAAGAAAAATCTGGGTCACAAGGAATAGAAAAAAAAAGAAAGACAACGACGTTTCAAAACGAAAAACGCGTTTCGCCGAGTAGTAAAGCGCGCGAGATATTGAATAAAGGGGCATTGATGCCCCCGCGAGGAGAGGAAGGAGGTCGCGGTCGTAGTCTTCTCGAGCTCGCGAAGTTTCTGCGGTAGTTCGCGGGAAGACGCGTGTGTATGATGTGAGATTGCGGTTTGAGGTTTGATGGTTAAAAATAGTAGTACAGTTAAATGAAATTAGAATAAATTTTTTTATCCCCTGTTTTTTAATTACCCCTTATATCCAACGCAGTAGTATCGTTACTCTCTAAAGATAAATTAATGAAAATTGCTCCACCATTTCAGTCAGTGGGAAAAAAAACTACTAATTTATTAGTGAATATTCACTATTTCATTAGTAGTTTTTTTAAAACTATACTAATTAAATTAGTAAAAACTACTGGAGAAATTTTCACTAATTCAACTTTAGAGAATACAATTACATTTTTATCGTTGGTAATCCTGCCACTCCAAGTCGCGTCTGACCATGCTCAGCTTAATCTACTGAAACCTCCCAACACTCTATCGCACTCCCACCAAGCTACAAAAAAAGCAAAAAACCCAAGCCAACTACATCTCATTGAACCACCTCGATCTGCCTCCCAACTACATCGCAATCGTCTCGCATTACCACCACCAGCTCGTAAAAAAGAAAACCCGGCGCGTAGTCGCAATCAACCACTTCGAACCAGTGCACACTTCGCAGACACTTCGCTCGTCGATCGACGCGTCATATTATTATTCCCCGAGTGCAACCAGCAGAATGAAATTTCGTCCACGCTTCACCGATAATCTCAGCGAGTTTTCGCCTGACGCACGAACGCGAGCTAGTCTGGCGTTTTCCAGTATGGTCCGGTATAGGTTCCTTTCGCGCACATATACTTCCTACACTCGCGCAAACAAAGCCGTATATGCACGCACGCGTACATCATTATATGCGTGTGGAGACGCTTGTAGTATTTTTAGTCGCGTGTAGCGAAGTGCAGCAGCGCTGATTTAAATTCAACGTCGTTGGTGAGGAGAAGTAGTGGCGTGGTCGACGGGGAATTTGATCGGGGAGGATTGAGTTGGTTGGCAGCAGTGAGAGGTTCGCTCTCTCGATGTATGTAGTGTTGAGGTAGATTATGATTGCAGTGATTCATATGGATGGTCTCTTTTTGTTTCGATTTTTCTTATTTTATGAAAAATGATATACGTTGTGGGAAGCGGGGATTATAAATTGGGAAATTACTGTTATTTCAGTCAGTCGAATAATCATGTTCTTTGCATAATTATTTAGCATTAATATTGCTTGAAACTATTGTACTGCAACGTTCACCTACACTTTTTTCAATAAATAAATCCTATAAGTACGTTACCAAGTTAAAACTATACACGCCCAAGACCGAATTCTGCCAACTTGAAACTTCCAGATGCACTTTTCCCTCGCTCCATTGCCACGGCCGACGACGCGCTTGCAATTTATATTTCTGTAACGCCGCTCTCCGGTCTGGATTATACCCATGACGGCTATCTATATATATATACACGCGGCCTGTCAATAAATCATTTCGTCTGTCGTTCTCGCAACTCCCGCCGTTAATCGTTTCTTTTTCCTCTCGCGAATATAAACTCTCATTTACACGCACATGCAGTGATACATTCTGCCGCCGCGTGTGTTGTTCTATATAATGCGCGATGTGTACAGTGTATATTATGGATTGAATTCGAGCGCCACACTTCGTGCGTGACGTCGTCGTGTGTTTCTTTTTTCGTCGCAATACCGTTGTTGTACTTAATACATGTATTTTAAGCATTGTTTAAGTATTGGATCAATACTGTCTGTCCGTGTGTGGTAATAGCACGCTATAGGCGAATCAATTTTATACTTAATGTTTTCACTGAAAGTATCGAAGCTTTTCTACGAAGTTTAATAGTGAAATAATAGGTACAGCGAACATCCGCGTACACGTATGGGTACGAGGAAAGATTTTGATTAACTCCAGGATTAACTGGATAATCGACTACTTCGATACCTACAAAAATACTCCCCCACGTGATTCTTCCGTCTATACTTCAGCAACGTATAGCTTCCCCATTAAAACATCTAAAAAAACAGGCCTACGCGCTTGCTTTCGCGAACCTACGCATCTCCCTCCCTCTCGCACTTCTCCGCATAAAACCGACGCAGCCTATGCAGCGGGGCAGCGACGGGGAAGCGGCGGTGGGAGTAAGGTATATAGAGTCGCTCGGTCGTCCGATCGGCGCGCGAGCTAAACTGGCTCGAACCGGCCTCAGCCGTATGTATGTATGTATGTATATATGTATCCGCGAAAAGAGGGGGAGAAGAGACTAACATCACGCACTGCTGCAGAGAGAGAGAGAGGCGCAAAAGGCTCTCAACCGGTGGGGGCTTGGCCGCGGCTCGCGCCGCTTCCATTGGCGCACTTGCGTTCAGTCCTAGCCGCGACGCCGTCGTCGACAGTTGCCCCTGTGTTCCACGAGAGTGCGACGAGCAAATATATATATATATATACTCCTCTCTCGCTCTCTCCCCCTCGGTATATACGTATACCGCACGTATACAAGAGGCTTCTTTTGCGCGTGTGTTGTCCCTTGTAGATATATATCGTTGCGTACGGTTGCGCAAGAGTGCACTAATACACATAGAGGGAGAGAGAATAAAGAAGAGGAGCGAGCGAGAGGAGAGAGATTGAGAGAGTGGAGCAAAATCGCAGACATGATCTACCGCTAGGCAAGAGAGTCGAGTGAGAGCGCAGCGCAGAGTAGCAGCAGCGTTTATAAATAGCCGAGAGCCGTGTCGTGCAGTGTACAGTGTGTATAGCAGCAGGAGAGTAGCAGCAACAGCAACTACGAATACTTGCATAGCGAAATTGCACATACACACTTATATACCGCGGCGAGGTAGCGAATGATGAAAACTCCCGGCAGAATTCGTGACGCCGCTTCCCGAGAGTAGCCGCTCCGCGCGTTATTATTATCATTTTTTTCTCTCTTCCTACACATACACACTCGTGTATATATCTATATACGTGCACATATAGTCGGCGTTTGATATATATATAATCCTTTCGTCGTCGTCGCATCACAAACGGCTGATTAGTTTGTTGATCGACGTCGTCACGCAACGAGGAGAGTCCAGAAGTGCGACGCACACATACACGGAGAGCGGCACAATTGAGGCTTCCCGAGCCGCGACGACGATCCAAGGACGCGTAGTAGTGCAGCCTGCACCGGTGCTCAACGACCTAAGGCGGTAGCAGTGTCAATATAAACGTTGAGAACAAATAAACCTCCTGCGAACGCCCGGTAGGCAGGAACTACTGGAATGGTACCCTCACCGCGCCTCGTCCTCTTGCCTGCAACTCACAAGAGCCGCGTAACAGCAGCAGCAGCAGGAATCGTGAAAGTGAACAACAACCGGTGCTACTACAACGGCAGCAAGAAAGCAGCAGCCATTCGTTCTTCCAGCGGTAAGAGCAGCGGCAAGACGAGGTCGGCTGAGGTAGTGCTACTCGCGCGCCAGGATCACCGCCTCAGCAGATGACGAGTGGCCAGGCTCGCGGGGAGCTGAGCTGACTTGCTGCTGCCGAATTACAGCTCGTCCGATAAATTACTGTCGTCGCTGATATCCTTTGTTTGTCCTCGTGTGATGTTGTTGTTGTTGTTCCTGTAGCTGCATTATAATCCTTGGACACTTCTTTTTTTTGTATCTTCGAGTTTTGCAAGAAGAAGAAGATGATGATGGCCGAGTTCAACGAGGAGACCAGGAGAAGAAGAGACGTGCCAGGGGCGGAGCAGAGCCGCGAGTTCTGATGATCGCCGATTATTAATTTTTTAATTCTCATCATACTTCGTCCCTTCGCGCGCGCGAGAGAAAGCCGATCGGTGTAACTTTCTAGCGAGGTCACTTATTTATTCACACGAAAGAAGAGATATTTCGTTATTTATTGACGCGCTGAATGATTATTTGGAACCTCTGTCTCTAGCCCCCCCACACACATACACAGGCAAGGAACCAAAAATGTAGTAGCCAGGGCGAAGGATATATATATATATAAACATATATTTTTCTAGACCGACACGACAAAACTGCCATATCTACCTTCTCTACTTAAAATAAACTCCCGTATATATATATCACATCATGTCGCTGAGAGCTACAAAAAGAAAGGACTCGCGCGAAAAGCGCCTACAGTGAGGAAAGCGCTGGAGATATCCAGTTCGCGGCGCCGCGCGAAACTGCCCGTAACCGGCACGAAAACGAGAGAGATAGAGAGAGAGAGAATGCCACACGACGCCCTCGACGTACCGAGACCACCTGCGATTGCGCGCCGAAGGTCCCATTGTGTCGGCTGAAAGCGACCGAGTGAGAAAGCTGGAGAAAGAAAGTTCTTATCGGCTGAGAGACGATAAGGTTGTCTTTCATATTTATATATTCGATTTTTTCGCACTTACGCAATAGAGGAGAGAGAAACAGAGGATTTTTAGATCGAGGAACATACACATACACACACACCGAGGGCTTTCGATTATTCTTTTTCTTTTCCTTCCGTCCGCTTTATTTTTCGTATACTTGGACGAAGGAAGGACAATTACATATATAGGCGCACGTGGCGTGCAGCCCGCAAAGAGCGACGTTGTAGATTTTAAAAAAGTTCCTTGGCAACCAGTACAAGACTGAAAACTAAAAAAACACAATTATAAGAAAACAGACGTAGGAGGAGAAGCGAGAGAAGACTTTTTGTGTTCCATGGCAGCTAAGCCGTTGTCGTTGTCACTTTCAACGAGGAGCTGTGGTGGCCACCGCTACCGTCGTCCCGGTCCACGAGTCCGCGAAGTCGTCAGCAAAGACTTGACGATTCGGTCTTGACCGCGGCTCCACGGGGGGAAAGGAGCGCTGGTCACGTGATAGAATTTTCGAAAATTCTCTCAGGAGGGAGAGAAAACCACGCGAGTAACGTATTTCGGATGATAGTCTTGGAACAAGACTACTACGCTTTTTCGAAGGTGTTCAAAAGTCGAGGAGAATCGTCGATTGATTGTTGAGACTGAAGGAAAGAAGAGGATACACGATTAGAATTCACGAAGAGAGAAGCCGGGCGTGAGATCTGCTGTACTAGTCTTAAGACCGTTCGATGAGAGAGTAAGAGAGAGAGAGAAAGCATACAAAAGTGCTGCGAAATTAGAGTTAATCAGACATACACATAGACACAAATTTAAGACTGCTTTCATACGAATTAAATTAGAAGCGTTTTTATTTTATTTTTTTCCTCGGATTAAAAGTTAAAGGATAAATTCCGACGATTAACAGAGTAAGCTAGTCTTGAAGAAAATTTGTTAGATTAGTCCCTAGAGCGGCTAGGTATATATATCGCCTCTAGACTAACCGTAAGGAGAATCGAATCAACGAGACATCGTACAGCATACGCGCGCAGTCTCCCGGCGGAAACAGTCTCAAGACTATACGAAGGAAAAGAAAAGAACGAGGCCCGAGGAAGTGAAGAAAGTGCGTGACCGCGAGATATATTATGTTAAACAAGCAGCCGCGTTGGGACCTGAAGAGCCGCTGGACGCTGAGGCAGCAGCGTCGGCAGCCACGGCCTCAGCAGCAAGACTGCCTTGGCTTTCTGTTCGAGCACGAGGTGACGGTTAGCAGCCCGATATCTGGAGTAGAGCTCGTCGCCCGATTCGTGCACGCCCTGCCACAGACGCGAGCCTCGCCGCGGCCGTTCGCGCGTGGCGGTCTCGTCAGTCTTGTCGTCAGGCGGCGCTGCTCGCCGCTACAGCAGCAACAACATCGCGTCAAGAGGCTGGACGCCAAGGCCTACGATCGGAGGATCCAGCCCAGGCTCAAAGCCATCATCGATGTGTAAGGATCAGTGTTGTTTTTCTATCTTTTTTTTTTTAATATTTGGGTGGGTGTTGAATTTAGAGGTTATTTTAAGACTGGTAGCAATTCTGTATACAGTTAAAATTTCTTTTCTAGGAAAAGAATTCGGTACCGGAAATTTCCGAACTTATTTAGAATTTTAACTCATTTTAACCAGGCAAATGACTTCAACATATCGAGGCACGAATATTTAGTCGGTAATTGAAATATGCAGTTTAAAGGGATGTGCAGTGATTACCTATCCTCACTAACAGTATTTTCAATACTATTAAGTTTTCTCGAGAGTTTTCTATTAAAAAAAAAAAAAAATAGCTTGTTAACGACCATTTGTTTTATACCATGGAAAAAGGACGAATATTATTTGTCGATTTACTTTAAAATATTTCGAGGTGTTATTTACGTTTTTTTACCTACCTTACCAATATTTGAAATCACAGCTAATTGTATCACTACCTAATTACAATAAAACACGACCAACTTGTTAAATTCCAAGGTAATATTCTCAGACTTGTAACAATGGAATTCGAACATAATTTGTAAAATTTGCCTGATTCATCTTCATTTGTCTTTGTTCCAACGCGATTCGTAGGTGCGTAACAAAAGCCAATGAAAACTTGATTCTGCATACATGAAAGTATTTGTTATAAGTATCAAACGTATGCATAGCAAACTCTAATATTTTCTGACCACGAGTTTAAAGCGTATTTTTACATAAAACAGTAGAAACAGATAAAAATTATCGTGTCAATTGACGCTAAACTTTTTAAATTTCACGGTAACCATCGAGAGCAAACAACGTTGTTAAATCCTTTCAATACAAGATACGCACGCGTATATTCGAGCAGCGACTTTAATTGCTCCTATTCAACTCGTCTGCGTCTTTTTTAATTTTTCACATACCTATGCGTCAACTATCAAATAGACGAAAGTATAACGACCGGAAAATTTTTTTTCGAGAACCATCATTTGAATTTTCCAATTCACGAGGCAATCGACTCGTATACCGAGAGAACGCTTTGTGTTGTACAGATATACGCCACACGCGCACATATGAGTGGTAAATTAAAATTATGTTCGCGCTGAAACCGGATTGTCACAGTTCAGCGCTGGGAGGCGAGAGTAGCTTCGAATTAGAATAGGCGCGAGCGAGTGAGGCTGATATAAGTGCGCTGAATCAATTGCGGAATGAAATCCGCGCGCGGTCCTGGAATAGATTTTCTTTTGCGAAAATAGGGCTACGTGGAGGTGTAGTTGTTGTTAATCAATCTCTGACGTTCTTTTTTTTTTTTAAATAATTGATTTTAACGTTCTTCAAAACTACATGTAAGATAATGTTATATATGCATTGTAGAAGGATTAAACTTCAAAGAAACCAAAGTAAGTTTTCGTATACTCGAGAAACGCGGGACTTTATTTAAACACCGCATGCGCACCAAACAACAAATAATAACTTTAAAAAAATATTGTGCAGATACTATAAAGATGTCAGTTGATAGGTCATTTACTTCAGTCTCAATTGACCTCGAAACGAAGTGACGAGAGCCGCCGCCGCCGCCGCTTATAAGAAAAGCCTTGTCGTGCCTGTTTTGCTTTTTTCGCGCCTTGCATATACCTTGTTGTTGCGCGCGTGCGCACGGCTATATAATGACTGCGAAAAAGCCAGCCGCTAATGTTTTGCAATATGGCAAATGGATTTTTAACTCGGTGATTACATAAACTGCGCGATTGAAACTTTGTATATTGGCTGGCGGCTGATATATATCGAGTAACGCCAGTCGCATACACATTTTCTCGGCGCTAGTAAAATCTTGCGAAATGCAATAATCGATGTTTAACGACAATTTGTGGAGATAAAGTGTATGGATAAAATAGATACCTACGATATTAAGATTATAACTTTGTTTATGTATAAAGATTTTAAAAACTTTTTTAAAGCATATGCTTTATAATTATATTAAAGATATTCGTTGACAAAATATCAAATAATTTGTATCATCAGATTACGTTAAAAACAAATAAAAAAACTTCCCATATCGAACCCCAGAAAACACAGATATCCCTTTCATAAAAGACCCTTACACATTTGCATTCACCGAAACAAACGAAAAGCCGACGTTTTTTTGAAAACGATCACGCGCGCGGTTATTTTCCTCGCTCTCGCGGATCACTTCTCAATCTGGAGCGCTCGGAGGAGAGCGAGAGGAAAAATGCGGTCACTCTCGTTGCACTCTGCGCACTTGTACTTCGTCGGAGAAGTTCGCCGCGAGGCGCAGCAGTATAGCCGCCTTCGTTAATGACGCGACTGACGGTCTAACTTCTTAATGAGAGTAAACTCGTTTTAATTCGGCCGTCGCTCCGTGAAGACGATGATAGAGCGAGACTTTCTAGCAAGTACGTGTGTGATGTATAGAGAGTTTCGTGGGTTGGTAGCGAGGGTCGTTTGTTGGCTCGGAGTTTATTTGATATCTATATTGTTAAGGATTTGGGAAAGTCGCGTGTGGTGTATTATACTTACTGTTGATTTGAATTGGTGAATATATCGGCGTTGGTAATAATTAAGATAGGTTTCGACAGTCGTGATTTTCTTTATGCTTTAGTACTTATTAGTTGTAATTCATTACCAACAAAATAGTAATGAGACTATTAAAAGATTTTGTACTATATTATATTATTAATTAAAAAATTTGGGTTTCTTTTTTTTTTCATCGCGATTTTTTTTTTAAATGTTCACTTTTTATAAAAATTTAATTTTTCAAGTAACTTATGAATCATTAGGACAATAGAACACCTTGATTTTTCTTTTTATAAAACAATTATACATAAACTTATAATTAATAAAATAATTAAAATACAAATTTATTACCATTCTTACCAGTAAAAAAAATATTATTCAGTTTTGGTAAACTCTAGCAATTTCAAAAATTATTTATACACTTGCAAGGCATCAATCTCTCAAACCAAGAATCATTCTGCCCATACTTATCTCGAACCATCAAACCAACGACAGCCTTACAAGTGTAAAAATAATCTTGAACCACCGCCGCCGAAAAAGAAATCCTGAACTTGAAACCCTAATGAGTTTGTCATTGTACCTACAGATCGCCGCAGAGCCGAGCAGCCATCAGCGGCTCGCCGTCGCCGGTGGCAGCGCCCCTCGCCCTGTCCGCGAGCTCGGGCATAGTGCCGATCGTGCCAGCCGCCTCAGAGTCCATCAAGGAGGATATCGGGACTGCTCCGGCCCTCCCATCTCCAGCCGCCATCCTGCCCGAGCAGAACTGCGCTGACATCAACGTTAGTATTGTTTCTTACATTCTTTTTTTTTCTTTTTTAATTATAACAGGGATTGGGGATTTTTTTAAAGAGCTTTTAGTTTGTAGATCTGCTGAAGGGAGTTTACTGAAAAATCGGTTATTTCGAGGGAATATATATATTTTTTTATTTGGCTTATTGTATTTGATGTTTTAATAAAAAAAAAAAATTTTTGAAATAAGTTTAATACTTCAAAGTACATAAGCACTTATAGGTGAACGATTACAAACTAATAGGCATATGTACTATATTGAGCAAGAAACTTTGAATTGATAACGTAAATTTAATTACATTTATTTGAATCATCGAAAACGAATATTGTGATTCATTTTTAATTTACAAAGATTGTTAATGAAGAACAATAAAATTGTTTTCTAATCTAAATTTTCAGTTTTGATAAAAATATTTACTAAAAACTTGTACTGAAAAATAGTTTGTTTCCAATGTCTTTATGATGCTATAATAATTAAAAAAAAAAAAGAAAATTATAATTTTAGAATTATAGAACGGAAAAATAAAAGATAATGTAAGTTGCATTATAATGCATGGTAAACTTAGAAGATATTAAAAAATAGTCTATATAAATAATTTTACAGAAATGTCAATTTTAAAGTCATTATTTTGCTTGAAATATTACACAAGCATTTTGTTGATGTATTCAAGTGCAATTGAAAAATCTTGGAAACAAATTAAAATAGAGTTTAAATTGGACTTTTTATCGAGACAAACAGAAATATAATCACTACTAAAACATACTATATTTTCGTACAGAAACATAATCACTACTAAAACATACTATATTTTCATAAAAATCTTAAATCTAATTCTTCACTCATCTCTGACCCGAACAACAGGTCGCGCCGTGCCTGGCGGAGCTCCCAGCAGACGCTAACGCCGCGCAGACGCTCACCTGGCTGCGCTCCCGTCGCTTCCACGCGTTCGAGGCGACGTTCGCCAGTTTCTCCGCTGCGGACATACTGCGCCTCTCTCGCGACGATCTCATCCAGATCTGCGGCCTCGCCGACGGCATACGGCTCTTCAATGCCCTCCACGCCAAAGCACCCCAGCCGAAACTCAGTCTCTACTTCGCTGTGGAGGCAGGACTGTGGCGCGCCGTTTACCTCGAGAGCCTCACCACTGGCGCCCTTACGAGGAAGCTGCTGGAGGTCCTGGGACTACCCGCCGACAGGCTACACTCGGTCCTACTCCTCGGGCCCCAGGGTATACACGTGCTCGTCACGAACGAACTCATCGCCAATATCAAGGACGAGAGCATGTTTGTCGTGGAGACCATCAAGGGTTAGTATTCTTTTTTTTATTCTTTTTCGTTGGTTCGTCGCAAAGAAGTTGCCGATTTTTTCTCAAAGTTTTTAAGTCAATTTTCTTATTGCAATAAAATTTCAATTAAATTTATTTAGATTAAATTATCACAAATTAAATTATCAACGTAATTTACTGTTGATTCATTTGAATATTATATAAATGGATGAACTACATTAGCTTTCAAATAGTTAACAAGGGTTAAGTAATTCATTTGGCACGGTTTACTACATCGTTATACCTTTACTTCTACAAACCATAAATTAAATTAAAACTCAAGCTAATGAAATTTGTACATTTAAATCCTTCAAAGATTGTCATTTTTAAATACATATATATTGCCGCGTATTTACACAAATTGGCCGAACCATGAACTATTTATATAGTGAAAGCAGTGAGTCAACGCTGACTCGCAACATCCTTGAACTGTCATTTCTACTTACTATAAATCTATTGCCACAACCGTACCTTTTCATCCGCGGCTGTTCTATTTGCGCATAATTTTTCTATAAATACCTCGAAAATTTAATCAGCCTTCCGTCTAACATATATATTTTTTTATCTTTACAGAGCCCGGCACAGACCGCTACAAACTTTTGCTGAAACCCTCATCGACTCACTAAGTGCTTGACGTGCGCTGCCAGGGAGGAGGCGGCAGATAATGCAGCGAGATTCCCGGCGTACATACACACAGAGATACAAATATACCCATGTTTTTGAAACATACAACCGACAAGACAAATCCGCGATCTTCGGCGCGTTGTTTTTTCTACAAAAGGAAAGAAAGAAAGAAATATAAGAGAGATATTATGCCGCGTTGATTCGATTGCTTCGGCGAAGGTACGTTCCGCTGACACTCGAAGGGAAAGAAAAACAAAGAGAGTATATATATATAGATATATATGACATCAAGAGCAAGAGACCCACGTGCGATATTGCGACCCACTAGACGCGTTTCCTCTAGTCGAACTTGGTTCTTTTCTTCGTTGATTCTTTTGTATTTGTCGTTGTCATTTTGGTATTTCGGGGAGATACAGGGATAAAGAGAATAAAAGAAAAGGAATGAGATTGCAAAGCGATACAAAAAATGGGCAGAGAATCTGTGAATGCGAAAATGGAATTGAGCTGATGTTCTCTTAGGTGAAAAGAAATTTTATCGGTTAATCAATTTTATTTTCGTTCTTTTCTTTATCTTTGTTATAAGAATGTTGAAATGTGCTACGTCCGAAACGTAATCTGTCAATTTTTGTGCATGTCTATAATTTTTATTTTTTTTTAGATGGAAAAGAACAAGCTTGTCTTTATTTTTTTGTCTTTCTATTAGTTCATAAAACGTACTATGTTATAATTAATTTTAACGAACACAACATTGTTGTTAGATCTTTGCATTAGTCCTTTATTCGAAAGGTCTTATTTGTTATTATATTGTTTACCAACTGTCGATCTGCACGTCTCAATCATGTATCCAAAAAAGAATAATCTTAGACTCTTCGAGAGCGAAGGCCGTACCAGAGACAAACTGGGAGAATGAGAGCGACGTTACATATGTATTATATTAATATGAATCTATATATTATGAGCACGAAAGTCGTTACTAGATCGTCACGAATGTAGTCGATTAGTTTGACGCTTGCGTATAGGATTTGTACTCCGAGAAATTTGTTTAAAAAAAAATTGATAAAAAAAATTGTGCCAAGAAAGTACATTTAGAATAAAATTAGGCATTTTATTTTTTAGAATACACCGATCAATTTGATTTATCTTTATTTTTTATTTTATGATATCAGTTTATTGCACACTGTTACGCACAAGCATTTCAATGCCGACGCGTTTTACTCAATTCTATTATGTATTTTTTAGTTCTACGAAGAAAAAAAAAGCGGAAAAAATTATTTTAGTCTAGACACATGCATGCGTTATAAACAAAAAAATTATTATTTTTTTGTATTTCAAAGAATTTCCTTTCTTTTATGTAATTAAATAATCGAGTATTGCATGGTAAAGCGATCAGATGACGTAAGGTTTACTCCTAGAACAGTCGCCACCATATTATGTGCTTATATTTGGCACAATAAATTTTAATTTGTGCTGTATATTGTTATTATTTTTCTTTTTGAACCCTACTGTAAATCCTTTAAAAAATATCTATGTAGAGCTGAAGTAAAGGTATGTAATAAAATAACAACTTTTCTTATAAATATATGTATCTTTTAATAACAAAATATTGTTAAAATTAAATATAAGGAATGTTGTTTTATTGTACACCAGTCACTTGCATAAACTTTCATCAAAAAACGCAACTTCAGTTCTCACAAAACTTGTCTTGCATGAAGAAACACGGCTTTTACTTTTTCTTCTTCATCTGCTTGTTTTTCTTCTTTTCCTCTCGTTTCCTCTCACGTTCAGATAGGCTTTTGTACAGCTTGTAGCCGAAGAAAACTGAAATATAAAGTAAAACGAAACGAGTTAATTATGTGCATTTTCGAACAAACAACGCTGAAATTTTTGCAATTTTATACACTGTTTTCAAAATGTAATTGTATGTAAATACAATTTGATATAAATGGATTTACTAGCAGTATTTGAAAATTAGACGTGATTCAGCCATGTGATATAATATTTTTATAGACAAATTGTTTTCTTAAAAATTGTATAAGGATGGATTTTGATAAGAGTAGTTGTCGTTTTAAAAATAGCTTAATGGTTCTTAAAACTATTATGTTATATGACAATAAAGTAATGTCATAAAAAAATCTACAATTGAAAAAGTGGCTGTACTGTAAATACGTTCGTGAATAAATGAATAAATAAAATATATGAAAGATGATTGCGTTGTAGTGTCATTGTACTTTACAAAACATCATACTATTATTATACAAATAAAAGCTGGATTAAAAATGAATTTAACAATTTATTGCTATTATGAAAACTTTTTAAACACTATGACAAAATGATTCTTTAAAATATATTTTAATCCAGATTTAATTTGATTCAAGAAGTTTGAGCGTAGCGAGGGCTTAGGCCGATCTCAAGATTCCTATAAAGCTGTACGTTACAAATGTACAATCTTGACATTCTACAAATAAAAAGTATCCTCTTTTCTATAAATTTTTGCATACACCTTTCTAAATTTCGAAAGTTTGCAAATTTCCATAATTATTAAAAAAACAAGCGATATATTTTTAAGCAATACTTGAAAAATACTATCGAAGCATTCTTTTGAACTGCTTAAACGTTTTTTTAACTTGAAAACTATCAACTTATTTTACCAAAAATTCGAGTCAAGATTAGAATTTTTATCTCGATTTTGAACCAGTAGGTAGCAGTGGCAAAGATAACTGCAAACTAAAATTAGCCATTTAGAGATTTGGCAATTAAGATAACAACTCTTAGTCATGTAAAGAGGTCAAGAGTCTCTACCAAGCATACAGAAAAAACTAATTGGTTTTGATTACCAATTAATTTTTCAAAAATGTCCACACGACTCGTCGTTAATTATCAAGAAGTAAATAAAACGACTGTTTCATCTTTCTAAACTGAACCATGAATAATAAGGGCACACACATCATACTTAACTTTACAACCGTACAGTCGATAAGATCAACCTTGCTGTATAAAAAAAAATACAGTTACTATATACAATGCAGTCATATCTTTTACAACAAAAACGAAATATTCCACACAAACGTCCAAAATCCAACGACCCAACCCACATATTCTTCACCTCACCTCATTACCACATACCCGCACCTCATCTCAGCGCCCAACAACCGTGTCGCCTCCCCACCGGTGGCGGCGCGCGATCATTGACCACATCCCGTCCTCCCAAAAATAACACACTAAGTGTATATATGTATACCGAAAACGAGACTCAGCGTAGCAACAGCTATCGCGAGTGGCGCTGGACTGCCGTACCACAGCCTGTACAGCCAGCTGGACTTTTGTATGGACGCGAACTGCTGCAGCTGGTCCTTGAGGCTGTCGCGCGCGTGGCTGAGGAACTCTTGGCGACCGACAGCGTCGAGGTTCTTGTACTTGTCTAGCATGCCAGAGATCCTCTGCTGGACGTCGTCTGAGAGGTCGTAGCGGTTCGACAACTCGTCGATCAACGAGGAGGCTGCCATTGTCGCTTAGGGTGGGTCTGTGGGATGATTTGGGGATGGTAAGGTGGTGGGTTCAATTATCTTTGGTGAGTGTAGATCCGCGTGGTGTATTTTTAAGCTTTGGGATTCATTCTGAAAGAATGCAGCCGGTGGTGTACTAAGAATACTCGAGGGAAAAAAAAGTAAATGAGAAGATGCTGCTGATTGATGGGTATATTAGAGAAAGAATATTCGAATGGTTTATTGAAAAACGAATATTTACTGTCGAGAAAGTAGAGATTGTATAAGTGAAGGAGGTTTTAGTTATTTATTTTTAGAAGGGGTTTCTTATTTCGACGATTTGTAGATACGGAAGTGGTTTATACTCTACTTGTCAAGTTCTATTATGGTTTGTGTAGCAATGAAAGTGTGTTAATTGATTAAATATAGGCCGGAACCGAATTTATTTCACTCTGAAAAATGTTACTGTTTGATTTGTATTTAATTTTAATAGTATTATGAGAATGGTAGCATGAAGAATAAAGTATGCTTAAGTATAGAAGACAATAAAATTATAACTGAAACAAATTGCTATTTGAGTTGAAAGTTTGTTTTAATATATAAGGTCTTCATAAACTTCATATAATTTATAAATCATGAATTCTCAAGTCAATTTATTACAGTTGATCCTCCATACAACCAATTATAAAATAAAAAATGAAAAAATAAATAAAAAGTTATCATCAATAATGAATTTACTTGTAATAATAAAATATCATACAAAAATAACGTTTACAATTATCGAACGATCGTTCGCGAGGTACCCGACACGAAAGCTAAAAATAGTTATCAGGAAAGATAATCGAAACCACCACTGCACCGAAGATTCTAAAACAACTTACGAAACCTCTTTGACTTCTGTTCCTTCTACACTTGATATAACCACAGCGCAACAGTTTACGCAATTTTTTTACGCAGCCACCAAAACACACCGGTCAGCACGAAAGAAAAAAAAAGGACCGATCAGTTCGGACCGTCGTCACCGCGCGCACTGGATTAGATACGATGCGCGCGGCCGATAGCCACTACGATTATATACTCGTATACCCTTACGTAATGCTCGAGGGGGCTGTGTTGATAAGGACGAGCGGTAAATAATAAATCGGCGATTACGCTAACCGAAAACACATTGTGATGAGCGTTGTGACATATCTTCACGGTAAGTATATAAGGTGCGGAGTAATCGAAAACTGAGGATGTGAATGTTTGCAGGTGTCAGGGCTTCCGTGTTTGGTGTTGACAGATGTGTAATGAAAATATTGAGGCATTGATGAATTTTGGCAACACTTGTGTTAGTAGTTGGGGCCGAGGTTTTGTAGGTAAGGCGTGTTCTTCGATTTTTTTGTATGAACAAACTATTTCGATTTCACAGTATTCTTTGATTTATGAAAAGTTGGTAGGACGAAAATCATTCGATAAGAAGTGTGATGATTAATTTTACTTATGAGTATACCAATCCTCATGAATATATTTCGACGATCAATAGCGAGATAAGATTATATGCATATATATATATATTTATCCATAGCACACTATTCTACCAACCAGTATTTTCTTCTGTACTAAAAACCTCAACGCAGAGATTCATCACAACCATCACCTCTAATACACTTTCGTACAAATTATCTGTTAAGAATAATCGCCCTCGTCGTGTGATTTGATTCGCTCGCAATTGTCATATCGGATCCGCCATAAAATAAAACTCCATCAGATGTCTATACCTGCCTACAACAATTCCCCTGGTACATATATACCTCACACATAAAATCGTACGTACGATTCATCATAATTCTACCCGATTTCATATATTACATCATTAAAAAAAAAAATTACCGAAGATCAGAGCGATGATGGTGAGCATCGCCAATAGAATAAACAGCTGCGACGTGAAGAACGACGTGGCGAGATGTTCTTCAACTCCAGGACCACCGGCGGCTGGGCCGCCACCACCCTGAGCCTGCTGGAGTAGATTCCTGCGCAGCTCCTCCTTGTCCTCGGCGGAGAGATCGCTCATCGAGTCGAGCATCTTGAGGAGCTCGTCGGCGCTGGGCATCTTGCCGCCGGGGAAACCGGGCATTGGTCGTCCTGTAGGCTCGTCCTCGACGAAACCATCGTCCTCGTCGTCCGCGGACGAGGCGTACGCGCCCAGGAAACCGCGTAGGCCGAGCAGCAGAAGCGACAGCATTGTGAATTGAGATCGGTGAGTGGTGCTGGTGGATCGTCTAAGTCGGGGAAGGTCATATGTGCAGGGTAAAAGGTAGGGACGAGTAAAGAAAGAGGGTGGAGGTTGGAGAAAAATTAGAATTTCTGGTTGTTAGAGAAATTTTATCAAGTGGTACGGAAATATAACTACTTATACGAAGAAAAGTAAAAATCCCCCACGTCAAGTGTATCTGTGCTCTTTTATGGAAAATAGTAAATTTTCATAGAAAAAAAAAACTAAAGTTTATACAAAAAAATTTTCTTCGTGTGTAAAGCATTGTAATTTTTTTTTAAGGATTTGAATGTGTCCCAGAGTTGCAACTAAATATTGTAATTTTTGCTCCGCATGGAAAAAATTGTTATGCTATAGAATTTACTATCCCAATATTTAGAAACGCGGTAAACTTTACTAAATACCTAAGTATAAGATTTTCAACAGAAAGATGTTTCAAGTGTACTATTAGTCATTTTTTATCATGTCAAGCAGTAAATCTTGGAGCATGACAAGTTAGTCGTGCGTAGAAAAAAAAAAGTTATTTTTTCTTCGCGGCGTTTCCCGGCCATATAACTGTGTACGTAAACTCGAGTGTGCGAAATGTTTTATCTAATCTATCTATATTAGCAGTAAGCTCAATCGTTATAGTATCGTTATAGTATTGATATAGTATTGCTACAGTATCGTTATAGTATCGATATAGTATTGAAAACGTTAATAGGTTACACTTTCCTATCAAAGTTCACTAGTTCTATCACAAGAGTAAATCGGTTCTCAAAATTCGTTCGGCGCATTTATTGGCCACGATTTTTCGCGACCGTTATCATACAGTTTAGTATCAGATGGACAATGTAACTTTCCCGCCGCTAACGTCCATGTGTGTACTCCACATATTCAAAATGATATACAAGGATGTACCGTTGGTTTGCCGCCTCGCTGAAGTTCAAGGTCACGGGTGTTCAGAATCTCGCGTTATACCTACATGATTCAACTAATTTTTCTTTTTTATCATTTGAACGAAGCTTTCGTTGTATAAGTAATATTTTCTCCCAGCAAATTAATTATTACAGTCAATAAATACACGCGATGACCCTTAATTTTTTTTCTTCCAAAATACACATATTCATAAATAAACACGCGTTTGCCCTAATCATTAAAAAAAAACTCCGTTTTCAAAGTCAAAACTCAACCGCAGCGATATACTCAACGCAGCGGCACATCTGCACGAATTCCGACTCCCCTGTACTATCCTCTCTCTTTCTCTCTCTTTATTCATCTAAAAATACACCGTTTTATATATAAATCCCGGCGCGTCACGCTCCTCCTCCTCGCTTCTCACACATACACCTGCAGTCAGGATAACACGCGCATCATCATCTTCCCCGGCGATTACGTAAACCTCTAAGTACAGCGATGCTCCGAAAATCTGTTGCTATACTCAAAGCCGAATCGCGTCAGCTGTGCGCGCGAGAGATAACGATAATATCACACGCAGATATCTATATCTGCATTGACCAATAGCGTGGCGACGTGTATATAGAGGCTGCGCGCGCTCTGTGTGTTCCGCCGATGCACATGTGGCGGAATTTTAATAGTATAGGCGCAGGTATATATAATAGGCCGAAGCGTCGTCGTCGTCGTCGCGGGCAGTGGAGTAGCCGCCTAATTGAATTATATACGAAGATAGACGCGAGTCGCGTATATACGACTAAAACAAGTGTAACAATGGTATACACACACACACCCACGATGTTGGTGTATGAGAAATGAATGATAAAGAGTGTAAACACGAGATCTGTCGTTTTCTCACATAAACTACCCGCACCACGGGTCACCACTGTGTGTCTGTCTGTGTATCAACACAGTGCCCTATACTCGCACCCTCGCACTTTTTATGTCACATGCGAAACGAAACCGTATAGCTTATTATATCCTTCTGTTATAAGTACGTATAAATATATGTACCTGCGAAGACAGAGCGAAGAAGAAGA